>JARYGA010007272.1:0-34554 GCA_030545235.1 Helianthus tuberosus | reverse complement strand
AGGATGAGTTTACCCCACCAACTTTATTTATATGTTTTTTTAATTTTGGCAAATTGAATATGCAATATATATATAAAACTAAAATTAATATAAACTCTAAAATAAATATTAATTCCAACATTATATATTATATATTACTCTAATTTGTAACATTTGTAAGCATTAGGTGTTGTACTTCATGCTTAAAGTTTGTTTTGTGCATTTGTGTATGTACTATGGGTTAATGTGGTTGTAACTTTCTCACTTTATCCCAACAAAACACATACGTGTGTAAATAGAGAGTTCCAGAGAGGCAGAGAGAGAACGGAGAGGTAGGATAGGGCTGCCAGCAACCGTCTATGGTGGAGGAGCCACTGCGTAGCTGTGGCGGCTCCTCTTCATTACCAACGCGTTCCCAACCCCTACATTTAGAACAGAAGACGGTGAATCCGGTGATGATATCGATTGGGCTTTTAGACGGTACAACAACTTTTCCGACGAGGTGTCGTGATGGTGATGTCAGTAGATCTGCTTACACTTAAAAGATTGATGCAACTTGACGGGACTCGGTTAGTATCAAGCTTGGGGAATTCAAGAAAGGAAGTAGATTTGGGTGTAATGGTATTAGGGTTCATGTAGATTTTGAGAGGAAAAGAAATTAATATAGAGTTATGCTTTTAAGTGACAGTATGTTTTTGTTCCTCAGAAACCTTTTGGCTGAATTTTTTTGATTTCACAGTTTCATTTTATTATTTGAATAATTTGTTGATTTTGTACACAAATTGTTTAATTTGAATATGATTGTTGATTTTGAGCTCTAATTATTATTTTTTTTAAAATTATTTTCTGTCTTTATATCCTTCCTTTTGTTGGTTTATTGCAGGATGTAGTTGCAGATCAGAAATGAAAAGATGAAATTTGAGAGGAAAATCAATGTCATTTGGGTTCATTTAGGATATTATATAACATAACAAAAAGCAACTTGGGTCGTTAGTTTAGCAACGCACCGTTTGAAAAGAAATCGAACCAACATGTCGTTTAACAAGAAATAACCAAATAGCAACTTAACGGCGATGTTCCATCCGCTTCCTTTCCGTCACCGCCTCATCAACCGTCGGATCTTTCAATCGGCGGCATTCGTGGCAACTGCTAAAGAATAGAGACGTCCACATTCCTAACACCATCTTCGGCATCAGTGGCAATTGTTAAAGAACCGACGCGGCCACATTCCTAACACCTTATACGGTTACTTGTGGTGGCGGTTACTGGCAATAGTTAAACGGTTATCACACCGATTTAACGCCCTATTTCGTTGTCCATAAATACCTTATATCTGCATAATAGTGTTAGGAATTCGATTTTGACAACTAGAACCTCTCGGTGATCTGCCTGATAATCTGGTCATGACGACAGGAGTTGTTCCGGCCGGTGAAGATGGACGGAAACGTGGCGTACACTCAGTGGCGAGTTCGATTTTTACCTTTCATTGCGGTGACGGAAGTCGTATTATCATATCACCACGCCGGAGAAGCAATGGTGGCGGTTTTGGAACAAATCATTGGTGTGGGTCCTATTTATATCGGGAGAATTATGGGTAACGAATACCATAGATGGAACCGGTGTGCTTACCGCTTACATTTCTTATGACTTAACGGCCCAGTTAAGTGTGTTTTTGAGCAATGTGCTAACCTATCAAAGCATCAGTTCATATGTTGCCTATCATAACTTACATTGTTGTTCATGGCCCAATATCTTTATTCTTTTGTTTTTTTTTTCAAACATAAGCAGCATGGTCGCGAAAGTCGACCACAACTACACACCGACCAAGTTTTACTGCAGTTCCATACTTCCATTGTTTTCTTTACCATCTTCGCTTTTATTATTTCATCTTATTGACTTATCTTCATTGCTTCTTAACTAACCTCTTTTTTTGCAGGATCTTTTCATCTTTTTATCATTGTTTATAGTTTTATACTTTCATACACATATATATGTATCTTTCTGTTAATTGTGGTTCCACCCGTTTGAATGAGATATTGAAGATGAGAAGTGTAAGCTTGAATCAAGTTACTTTTTTGGTGTTGGATAAAGCTGACCGGGTTGTTTCTTGTATTTTGCTTTTTAGCTTTTGGCTCTCTTAGCAGCTTGCTAAGGAGCTTTGTTTTGTATGTTGGTTTTGTTTGTTAAGATAAAATATGAACATAAGTGTTTTTGATTTTAAGTGTTATGCTAACCATTTCAATGGCATTAATCAAATTTGCCTTGATGTCATTTTACATGCATTATTTGTGTCGCTGGTATATGTGTCATTTGTTATATGGGGGAACCCGCCCGCAACGCGGCGGGTTCTTTTTCTAGTTACATTAAAAAAACAAACATATTCTTAAAAAAATAATAAAAAGTACTAGTCTTCATCCAACATGTAGTCGAAAAGGTTCGTTTTGTGCGTTGTTCAAAATGTACTCCACCAAGTCCGCTTGTAGGTTTTGATGTGTGTACTCGTTACGTAGAGAGAATCTGTTTAAATCTAGTTATTCCAAACTCACTAGAACAGAATTCCCGTTAGACGCGTTTTCGTCGTACTCACAAATCGCTCTACCTTCGTCTTCGATGATCATGTTATGCAGCAAGATACAAGCATACATAATGTATCGCAACCTCTGTGGTGTAGAACATGATGGATGTTAAATGATATGCCATTTTTTTGTAGAACTCCAAAACACCGTTCAATTTTTTTTTTCGCCCCCTCTTGAAACTTTGCAAATTTCTTTCTTTTATCGTCTGTCGGGTGCGGAATAGTTTTAACGACTGTAGAGTACTGTTTTGGTCAAAAATCACACAAGGATAATGCAACCAAATCTGATTTTGTGAGGTATGATGCTTGGTTAATTGAACAATTGTACAAACAACAAATGAATGAATTGGATGATGAACACAAGGATTTATACGAAGAAAAAGCCCTTGATCAATGAATGATCTCCGGCATAAAAAACCTCGGGTAATGGAAACTACTGATCACCAACTATATTAAACAAAGATTTATTAACCTGAGCTCTCATGATTCTTCATAATTTATTAACCCCTACAGATATCATTTGTGTCATAATTACCTGTAAGACTGAATATTGGGATCTGGATACGGGAGTATATTCTGAGGTGGGACACGCGATTGAGTTTAAGTGCTTAAAACATAAATTTCGTATCTCGGATCAGTTGAACTTTGTGTGAGAATTTAAGTGGACCAGTATACTGACAATCTATGTGAATCGTTTAGAGCTGAAAATGTTTAAAGCTTAACGGTGTTGGTGATTTGTCTCAGAAACTGATATGATCCTCTTGCACGAATTCACAAAAATATAGTCTGTAAATATTTTATTTCTTCAGTTACTTTCTTTCAGAAAATCCAAAAAGATTTTAGTGTGTTTTAGCATAAATTTTTGAAAAATCCAAAAAGATTTTCGACAACTGATTTTGGAGAGCTGATTTTCAAAATTCCGAGTGCTAAACATGATGAACAAATGGTTTGGGTGAAATTGTTTGAAGATTGTTGAAATGGAATGAGAAAATTTTTACAATAAAAACGTTATTCCTGCATGTGGTAAATTAGATTTGAAAATCTTATCCACAAATGATTATCAGAAAATTTATTTTTGGGTAGAGTTTTTTGCAGGTTGGCCAGGTTTCAATCCAGAGCTGGATGAAAGCCAAGGTATGATCTTGTGAATTCCAGACTACGATCTCAGCAGATTGAGAGAGGGAGTCTGAAGACACCATGATATTCAACATTTGAGAGAGAGGAGTTTGTTGATAATGAAGATAGAGAATGAGGATTCTTGCAATGACAAATATTTCAAAGAGTTCGAAAGGACTGATAAAGACTGAAGATGCGAAGACTCGACACTGAAGACTCGTCAACATTCGAGGGGGAGTCTGTTGGTGCATGCGTCTGTCGACTTCGTCTTGTATCGAGTCTTAGATTAGTAATGAAAGATCAAGTCACGCAGTTCGAGTTAAACAGGAAACAAAGGTGAACAAGCCAGTTCAAACGAAGTGGACTGTTCAAACGAAGTGGACAGTTCAAACGAAGTGGACTGTTCAAACGAACTGGAAATAGTATAAATATGTGACTTGAGTTTTTCATTTGTAACTTTGACATTTCCGGTAGCGAAGCTCTGCCGAGGTATCTCCAGACCGTGTAAAACTTTCATATCAATACAAGAAATAATTAAACTACTTTCTAGTGCAAATCAAGCTGATTCGAAACCGAAACGTCTGTTTCCGCCTTTCGTTTTGGTCTAGAACACTTCTGATTGACTCGTTTTGGTCGTTACTCGATCCTACAGAAAGTTTACAAATCGGGATGATATCAAGCTTGGTACAAGGATCACTAGTGTGTAAAAGTATGTAATCGCAGTGAGTTTGCAGAGAGTTCAAGTATAGTGTTGGTGTGTTGCTAATAATATCTCATTCAAGCTTGTATCCCCATTTTAAAATAGAAACTAACTATGCTAACTAACTATCCGAAAATTAAGCAAGCTATCCACGATCACCATAACGGTCAAAGTATGTAATCGCAGTGAGTTTGCAGAGAGTTCAAGTATAGTGTTGGTGTGTTGCTAATAATATCTCATTCAAGCTTGTATCCCCATTTTAAAATAGAAACTAACTATGCTAACTAACTATCCGAAAATTAAGCAAGCTATCCACGATCACCATAACAGTCAGCAGCCTCATTCACGTGCACAAATAGAATCATATTCCTCCGAAATTCCCTCCATGACTCAGTCCACAAGTGCCTGCAATCGTAAACTGAAAACACAAGGAACAAATGTTAAAACATAAATAATAGTAAGGATCCTGGATCCTCAGCCTCCCTGCATTATCCATTAAGGATCCGTGATCCAGGCCCAGTCTCAGGATAAATGATCCTTAATGTCAAATTCATGCCCTAACAATTGCCCCCAAAATATAAGGAATTAAATGCAACTGAATGAGTCATATTTTCTGCTTGATTCTGAACGAGTTGTTAGCGAGAAACTAGCCATTACAACAGGACTAGCCGTTACGAGGGTGACATCAGCGATAAGACTTCCTGCAACAATCATCATTATAAATAGGATTAGAGATAAGGATGAAAATTGCATTTAAGTTCGTGACCCTTCCCCTTTAAATCCTCATTTGAAGATTTCATCAGGTATCTTCTCTTTCCTTCTCTCTATATTTTCTTCTTTCTGATCCCCTGTTCTTCAAGTATCCATGGCGAAGATGAGTACCAGGTCCTCTCCTGCTAAGGATCCTAAAAAAGAAAGCCCTCCGAAGAGTCAGGGCATAACTAAAAATCCTTCAATGGAACTCTGTCGTTTCACCGATCCTGAGATTGATCGGTTACATCATTGTTTTTCGGAAGGCACCATTTTTAGACCCTTTGACTCTTCCATGAAGAGTGACTGCATTTCGAATGTCTGGATCACCTTTCCTGCAATCCCTTTCCAGATTGGCTTCACATATCCATTCCCTTTCTTCACCTAAAGCTTTTTCACACTCACCGGTTTGTGCTACGTCCAGGCCATGCCGATGGTGTGGAGAGTATTGTACATGCTTGAGCATATTGTCGAACAAGAGGGAATCGATATAGGCTTATCTGAGTTGAGCCAGTTGTATAATCTTGTTAGCCATGGTTCTCACTGTTTTCTCTTCAAGTCCAAACCCGGACAAGCACATCCAGTTCTGAAAACCACTAAGAATGACTCCAACTGGAGGAACTAGTTCTTCTTCGTAAGAAGGGACTCCATCCCAAATGGGAGTCAGCTTCCCAAGAAGTGGATCACCCAGGGTAGGATATGGGATCCTTGGACTAGGACCATGGTAGTATTCTTCTTTTCTGTTAAGGATAACTGAGCCTTCTTTTGTGTTGTGCAGCTATCTCATTCTCCCACATCCAAGAGTCTCCTGTCACAAGAGAGAGGATTGCTGCTTTCTGGAAGTTTGATCCTGCCATAAGAACATTTCAAGCCAAAGCAAAGGATTCTCAAGAGATCTCCTCCGGTTCCCACACAATGTCGAGTAAGTATCCATATTTATATGTAAATAAATGTTTAAATGAATATAAGATATGGATACTTATCTGTGAACTATATTTGTAGGTGCTGCCAAATCTTCCAAGTCTGCTTCAAGGTTCAGTGTGGGCGACATCCAGGAATATGTATCCCCTAGGTCTATTAAGAAGCAGCTGGCTGCAAGCCAAAGCATCCCTGAGACCAAAGGTGTCAGCACCAGGGGTAAAGGAACTAAAAGGAATAAGCCTGCTGAACCCACTGAAGGCCTCCCTCTGATGGAACGCCAACTCCAGGAATACATCTCCGAGGTAAGGATTTCATATCCTAAAATTTTGCACTTCTTTTGAGGATATAGGATCCTGAACACTGAATTC
This sequence comes from Helianthus tuberosus, assembly GCA_030545235.1. Classification (NCBI taxonomy): domain Eukaryota; kingdom Viridiplantae; phylum Streptophyta; class Magnoliopsida; order Asterales; family Asteraceae; genus Helianthus; species Helianthus tuberosus. The sequence goes on along the minus strand of JARYGA010007272.1, from coordinate 28,145 downwards.
TTTTATTGCAGAAATTCGCTGAAGTCCAGATCCTTCTTGATCAACATGTGGCTGAAGCTGAACAAAAGAGTCTTGACCTCCAGGCCATTGCAGTTGCCAAAGATAAGAAGATCTCCCAGCTTGAAAACGAGAATAAGGCACTGCAGAAGGAGCTGCTTGTAGCTGAAATGACAGCCCAAAGCGAGAAAATAGAGGTCATGGAAGGGGCCAAACACTTTGCTGCTGTCGTGATGCTGAAGGTCAAACTCCAGATGGCTAAGGAGGCTGCTGATCCTTCCTTCAACAGGTCTGAATGAGACTTGGAGGGATGGACCAAGAGGTTGGCTGAACTTGGAGATGATGAAGTGCCTGAGGAGGTGCTGGCACTTGAAGCCGGTGGCAGTGGAGCTAAGGATCCTGAGGATGCAGCGGCTGGAGGCAGTGGTCAAGGTGGTGATGAGAAGGTGGAGGATGCATCGAAGGTTTAGGCTGCACAAATGGGCGATGATGGAAAATTCTAGACGTGGCCGGAGCCCATTTTTTATGCTTTAGTGGTTTTATTTGGTGATGTTTTGAACAATGGTCTGTAATAACTTGAACAAAATAGTTTTAGGGTTTAAGGATCAATGATCCTTTGGACAATAGGGGGTAGCAAAGGTGGATGGGTCCTTCTGTTTGTGGAGGATGAAGCCTTTGATGCCCCTCGCCTTTCATTTCCTTCAATTATCGAACCTTTAGTATAGACACCCTTTGCCAACCCAAGTGGACGGGCCACGTTTTGCTGGTAGAAGCTTGGGTTGGCAATTTTGACAACCTTTAAAAGGGTTAACTTTGATAAATAAATAAAACTTTAATCTTTTGGCTATCTTTGTGTTGTTTATTTTGCATACATTTACTTGTCAATTGTTATTGCATACTTTTAGAATTTACAAGTTATTGATAAAGGTATTAAATGTATATCAAGATTAGTTTATATCAAAGAATTAAGGATATGATCAAGGATCAAATATCCTCATGATAAAAAAGTTTGAAAAGTGAAATGATTTAGGATCATATATCCTGTTGTCAAAGAATAAGGGTATTATTGATAAACCAAAAATAAAGTTAGAGTAAATAAGGATCATACCAAAGAATCCAAGTTAGGATCCTATATCCTTAACACTTACAACTGTGAAAACAAAAAGATAAAACCTTGTAGAAAGTTAGGATGCAGGATCCTCAACTGTTTGGCTTTAGAAACCTGCAATATAATATAACTTGGGACTAAGCCAATTGCAAGAGAAGATGTTAGTATCTAGGGACAAGCCCAACAATTTGGGGACAAGCCCAATAAACTGGGGACAAGCCCAAAAACTGGGGACAAGCCCAAAAACTGGGGATAAGCCCAAAAAACTGGGGACAAGCCCAAAGGATCTTGTGTAAACTGGAGTATGGCCCATACTGGCAATTATCCAAACTTAGTGACATGAAAATGCCAAAACCTTAGCTAACGGGAAAACGTTAGAAACCTTAGGAACGTATGTATGGTACATCTACCATTATCCTTAGGATCCTAAATACAGCCAGTACAATGAAATTGTCAGCCCATAAAGCGAGTACTGGTCCTATTGCCTTTAACTGTACTAGGATAATCGTGCGCAACTGGTGAAGGTGTAAGAACCTCATTCATAGAAGGTAGTAGATACCTTAAACTGGGGACAAGCCCAAAACTGGGGATAAACCAAAAACTGGGGATAAACCCAAAGACTTAGGAGATTTCAGTGGATACTTGATCCTTTGTCAAAGATGCACCAACTTCTGCAAAACTCAGAATTTAGTGAAGAAGGATAAAGGATCCTGGATCCTTCTCCTTGTAATCAAATAAATTAAAGGATTAGATAAATAAAGAATCAAATCATTACCAGAATGAGGATCATATATCCTCTAAGGATCCTTTGTGCATATTAGATATGAGGATGACCAAGGATCCTGGATCCTTCTTACATGAAGTATTTTTTTTAGATGGACAACATTCCAAACCCTTGGTAATAGATCACCTTCCATTGTTAATAAACAGTATGCCCCCTTTCCTGCCTCAGCTTCAATCAGATAGGGGCCTTCCCACTTTGGTGCCAACTTGCCATCAGCAGGATTTGTGGTATTCTGGAATGCTTTCCTTAACACCATATCACCAACTTGGAATTTCCTGACATTCTTGTTATATGCTCCAGCCATCCTTTGTTGATAACTAGCCAATCTTATCCTTGCTAAATCCCTGAGTTCTTCTATGGTATCCAAATCTTGAACCAAGTTTTCAGCATTTCCTTCAGGATCACAGATGCTTGTTCTTGCAGTAGGGACTACCATCTCTGTAGGGATCACCGATTCAGCTCCAAATACTAAAGAAAATGGAGTCTGGCCAGTAGCATTCTTGGGAGTTGTTCTATCAGCCCATAATACATATGGTAGTTCTTTCGCCCATTTTCCTTTCTTGGATCCAAGCTTCTTCTTCAAGTTGTTGATGATGATCTTGTTAGATGATTCTGCTTGACCATTAGCTTGTGGGTGGACTTGTGTTGATGTTATCATCTTAATCCCCCACCTGTCACAAAAGTTGGTAGTTCTATTCCCAATAAATTGGAAACCATTATCACAAACAATTTCAGAAGGTACGCCAAATCTAGTAATAATGCTTCTTTTAATAAAGGATATCACTTCCTTTTCTCTGACTTGTGCAAAGGCTTCAGCTTCTATCCATTTGGAAAAGTAATCAGTCATAGCAAGCATGAACATTTTTCCTCCTGGTGCTTGGGAAAGTTTGCCAACCATATCCATTCCCCATCTCATGAATGGCCAAGAAGAGGATATAGGATGCAGGAGCTCCGCTGGTTAATGAAGGATATTACTATGTCTTTGACAAGCATCACATTTCTTTGCATAATTTACATCATCCTTCTTCATGGTAGGCCAATAGTATCCTGTTCTAAGGATCCTTGAGAACAGTGCTCTGCCCCCAGTGTGATTTCCACAATCTCCTTCATGAAAATCCTTGAGAACTTCTTGGATTTCTGGATCCTCAATGCACCTTAGATATGGACCTGCAAGAGATCGTTTATATAACATGTTATTTAGTATTGTAAATTGAGATACCTTGACTTTGAAAGCTCTAGGATTTTCTCCAGTAGGAATCTCTCCATGCTGTATATATCTTAGGATTGGAAGGAACCAGGATCCAGAATTCGAATGTGCAGGATCACTAGGTATGATTGCAGAATCATCCAATATCTCCATAGTTGTGAGATCCTCAATAGCAGGAGCTAAGATGTGGATGATGGGGATTTTAATATCCTCTGGAATCTTCAGTGATGATCCAAGGTTGGCTAAAGCATCAGCTTCTGCATTTTCTTCCCTGGGTACCTGTGTCAAACTAAAAGAAGCAAAAGAGTCTACCAATTTCTTGACTATCTCTAGATATTTGATTAGCCTTTCACCTTTAACAGCATAAGAACCATTAAAGTGGTTAGTAATTGATAAGAAATCTACATGTACCTCAAGATACCTGATGCTCATGTGCTTGTCAATTTGCAAACCAGCAATTAAGGCTTCATATTCAGCCTCATTATTAGTAGTTTGAAACTCACAAGCAATTGAGTGGGGTATTATGTCCCCCTGTGGTGATTTTAGTAGTATGCCTAGTCCAGTTCCTTTGACATTTGAAGCCCCATCTGTGAAGAGTATCCAAGGATCCTTAGTCTCTTCAAGTTGTTGAACTTCCAATTCAGCTTCCCTTTGTAGATTACTACTGAAATCAGCCACAAAGTCAGCTAAGGCTTGGGATTTGATGGCAGTTCTTGGTTCATATCTGATATCATAAGCACTAAGTTTGACTGCCCACTTTGCCATCCTTCCTGACATTTCAGGTTTTCTGAGGACATTCTTAATAGGAAAGTTAGTCTTAACAATAATAGCATGAGTTTCAAAATAATGGCGTAATTTAGTGGATGCCATGATGAAAGCAAGAATAAGTTTTTCTAAATAAGAATACCTGGATTCAGCATCAAGCAAACTTTTACTTACATAGTATACAGGATGTTGAGTACCTTCATGATCCTTAACAAGGACTGCACTTACTGCCTTAGAAGAAACTGCTAAATACAAGGATAATATATCCCCCTTTTCTGGTTTCATTAACACTGGAGCTGAGGATAGGTAATCCTTAAGGGCCTTGAGAGCATTCTCATGCTTTTCAGTCCACTCGAATTTCTTGTTCTTTCTAAGGATGACATAGAATTCCTTGCATTTCTCTGATAACTTATGTACTTTGGGCTGATAGGACAACTCCCAAGAATGCTACTGGCCAAACTCCATTTTCTTTGGTATTTGGAGCAGAATCAGTGATCCCTACAGAGATGGTGGTTCCTACTGCAAGAACAACCATTTGTGATCCTGAAGAAAATACTGAAAACTTGGTTCAAGACTTGGATACTATAGAAGAACTCAGGGATTTGGCAAGGATAAGGATGGCCAGTTATCAACAAAGGATGGCTGGAGCCTACAACAAAAATGTCAGGATCAGGAAATTCCAAGTTGGAGATATGGTGTTAAGGAAAGCATTTCAGAATACCACCAATCCTGCTGATGGAAAGTTGGCACCAAAGTGGGAAGGCCCTTACTTGATCGAAGCTGAGGCAGGAAAGGGGGCATATCGATTGCTAACAATGGAAGGTGACTTGCTACCAAGAGCTTGGAATGCTGTCCATTTGAAGAAATACTTTATGTAACAAGGATCCATGATCCTTACCTGATAAGTATCCTTGAAGGATCCCTACTGGACAGGTGATCCTCATTCTGGTAATATTCTGATCTCTAACTATTTCATTCTTTAATTATCTTATATAAGGGTAAGGACCCTGCATCCTTTATCCTCCTTTCACTTGATTCTGAGTATTGAAGGTTCAGGTATCCTTAACAAAGGATTGAGTATCCACAGAAGTATCCAGTTATTTGGGCTTGACCCCAGTTATTTGGGCTAGTCCCCAGTTTGGGCCTGTCCCCAGTTTCGCCAGTAGCGCACGATGATCATGGTATAGTTCATGGCAATGGGACCAGTACTCGCTTTAGGGGCTGATAATTTCATTGTACTGGCTATATTCAGGATCCTACGTATAATGGTAGACGTACCATACATTCATTCCTAAGGTTTCTAACGTTTTCACGTTAGCTAAGGTTTTGGCATTTTCATGTCACTAAGTTTGGATAGTCGCCAGTGAGGGCCATACTCCATGTTTACACACGATCCTTTGGGCTTGTCCCCAGTTATCCTTTGGGCTTGTCCCCAGTTGTCCTTTGGGCTTGTCCCCAGTTGTATCCTATTTCAGGTTTTTGAAGCTAAACGACCAAGGATCCTTGATCCTTACTTTCTACGAAGGTTTGTCTTTTAGTTATCCTGATTATAAGTTTAGAGGTTGGGATCCTAACTTGGATTCTCAGGTATGATCCTTAAACTATATTACTTTTCAGAATTTGTCAACTATAGGATATGTGATCTTTGATCATATCCTAAACTCTTTAAGGATATTTATTAAATTTTTTCTTTACTTGATAAGTCTAGACAAAATGAATGTCACAGCAATTGAAAAGTAAAGTACTAACAAGGATAACAACACGGGAGATAGCCAAAAAGTTAAAGTTATTTTATTCACAAAACATTAAACCCTTTAAGGTTGTCAAAATTGCCAATCCACGTTTCTACCAGCAAAACGTGGCCCGTCCACATGGGTTGGCAAAGGGTGTCCATTGTTTACGGGTCTTTCTAGTGCAGGAAATAAAAGACGGGAGGATAACGAGTGACTTCATCCCCCAAACAGAGGATCCATCCACCACCCATTATCCTGCCTATTGTTCAAGGATCCATGATCCTTCATCCTAGAAGCTATTATCTAATGTTATTACAACCCAAGATTGTTTCAAAACACCATAACCAAAATAAAACTACCAAGTTCTAAAAAAATTGGTTCCGGCTACGTCTAGAAATGTCCTTCATCGCCCATTCCTGCAGCTTAGACCTTTGCTGCATCACCATCTCCTCCAGCTCCAGCATCATCCACCTGATCCTTGACTCCACTGCCGCCAGCCTCAATTGCTAAGACCTCTTCTTCATCATCCAGCTCAGCCAATCTAGCCTTCCAGCCCTCTACGTCCCAGCTGCTCTTGTCAAAGTCAGGATCCAGAGCTTCTTGGGCCATCTGCAACTGGGTTTTGTACATAGCAATGGCAGCGGAGATTTTAGCATCATTGGTGATCTCATTTTTCTCCTGATCAGCAGTAATGTGAGCCAAGACAAGTTCCCTGTTCACCAGATTGACATCATTTTCAAGGGAGGCAATCTTCTTATCCTTGGCCAGCATCATCTTTTGGAGATCCAAGCACTTTTGCTCAACTTCTTCAACACTGCCTACGTAATCCTCGATTTCAGTGAATTTCTACAAAGAAGACAATGTAAAGTATAGGATCACATGATCCTCAAGCGGGCAGGATAACTAAGCTAAGTTAATGATCCTTACATCAGCAAAGTACTCAAGGAACTGATGGCGGATTAGAGGCAGGCCTTCTAGGTTGTCAGCCTCAGACGTTTTCCTCTTCTTTCCCTTAGAGGTAGTAGCCTTAGGGATGGCAGTACTTGGGCTAGCAGCAGCTTTTTTCTTCCCGGACCTGGGACCAACAGTGGTGAGGTCGGTGATACTGAAACGGGTAGCAGACTTCGATGATTTTCCAGCACCTACACATTCAAAAACAGATAAGTGTCCTTATTCCATTTTAATTTAAGCATTTAATTACATATAAACATGGATACTTACTTGACATTGTGACAGAACCTGAGGATACCTCTTGAGAATCCTGGGTATTTGCTTTAAATGATCTTATTTCAGGATCAAGCCTTCGAAAAGCAGCAAGCCTTTCCTCCCTTGCAGGTGTTGAAATAAGGTGTGCGACAGTGATAGTTGCAAAATAGAAACAAAAGGATGTTAGTGATCCTCAGCAGAAACAAGGTCATCTGATGATCCTTCTAAGGATCCTCTATCCTACCATGGGTGGTCCATTTTCTAGGCAAATCATTTCCATCTGGGAGAGAATCCCTTCTGACAAAGAAGAATCGTCGTTTCCAGTTGGTGTCATTCTTAGTGGCTTTGAAGATGGGGTGTTCTTCACCAGGTTTATGTTTGAGTAAATATCGGTGGGATCCATGGCTAACAAGGTCATACATCTCTGCAAACTCCGACATTCCCAGATCAATTTCTTCATGTTCAATGATCCTTTCAAGGGTATATAAGACCCTCCAGATCATTGGCATCGCTTGAATGTAGGAGATTCCGGTGAGAGAGAAGAAGGATTTGGTGAAATCTGGAAAAGGATACGAGTACCCTATTGTAAATGGTGTGACCGGGAAGGCTACCCATGTTTCAGAAATATAGTCACTTAGAACGGTGGGGTCAAATGGTTTGAAAACGGTGTTTGCCGGAAAGCAATGTCGGATTCTGTCTATTTGTGGATCAGTAAAGCAGCACCGTTCCTTCATAGAATCCTTGATGATTCCCTGGCTTTTTAGAGGACTATCCTTACGATGATCCTTAGCCGGCGAAGATCTCAACATCATCTTGATCGCGGATAAAGATAAAGAAAGAAGGAACAGAGAAGGAAGATGAAGATGAAGAGAGAAAGGAAAGAGAAATACCTGATCAAGTCTTCGAATGAAGATTTAAAGGAGGAAACGCACGAATTTAAATGCTCTCTAACCCTTATCTCTAACTTCAATTTATAATGATGATCTTGCAGGGTAGTCACTTCAGTGACGTCAGGATGGCAACGGATAGTTCGATTACAATGGCTATATATCCGTTGGTTGGTTACGGATAAGAACAAGAAAATATAACTCGTTTATTTACAAATTACTCCTTATATTTTGGGGGCAATTGTTAGGGGAGGATTTTCCAATGATCAGTGATCCTCATTTACTGTTGGGCTTGGTGATCCTCAATTCTGTCTGAATTAGTGATCCTCAGAAAGTATTGTAGGATCAGGATCATGGATCATCATAAGGATCCTTATACTAACGATTGTCTGCTTTGAATATGATGTTGTTTTGCAGGAGTACAAGCTTGGACTTGGTCTTGGCGATATTCCTGGAGCATATTCCATATTTATGCCGCACGTGCATGACTGAAGTGGACGTTATGGAAGTCGTGGAAGACTTGCACGAAATGCGGAATGTTTGTTAGCTTAGATATATTCCATTTTTAAAAGGGGATAGCGAGCTATTTAGAAACACTTGGCAATTTTTAGCTTAACACACACTCTCGCAACTGCTCTCACCAGCTCTTGACAATTCATTTGGCGATTACACACTTTTTTGCACATTACACTATAGTGATCCTTGTAACTAGCTCGCTATCATCCAAAGTTGTAATACATTTCTTGTTTAATCTGAGTTGGTGATCGGTAGTTTCCATCACCCGAGGTTTTTTATGCCGGAGATCATTCATTGATCAAGGGCTTTTTCCTCGTATAAATCTTTGTGTCACTTGTTCATTTTATTTCTGAGTGATCCTTAGCATTGTTCATTGATTCAAGCATCACACCTCACAACATAAAGTTTGGTTGCATTATCTTAGCTTGATTTTTGACCAAAACACTGAGGATCCATGAGGATATCTTTGACATCTTGTTCTCTTGCCTCCAGGACATCTGTTGGAGGATACTTTAATTGCTATGACTCCCTAGGTCTTGAGGCTGGCTTCATTGATGAAGTGTAACAATTCTTGGCTTCTTGTTGATCACTTTCTATCTTCACCACACCCCATGGAGTAGGGAGTTTAACACACTGATGATAGGTAGATGGAACTGCTTTCATATCATGTATCCATGGCCTGCCAAGGATAACAATGCAACAGGATAAGCAATCTATGACACAAATTTTTTGAAAAGAATTAACTCCCTCTATGTAAATGGGAAGTTTAATGCCCCCCAATGTGTTCTTGGTTTCTCCACTGAATCCTACAAGAACTGATGATCTTGGGATAATTTCTGATTCAGGAATGTTCATTTTCTTGAGGACATCGAGTTGAATAATATTCACTGAGCTTCCTCCATCTATAAGAATCCTGCGAACAAAATGGTTAGAAATAAACAATGTAATAACAAGACATCATGATGAGGATCCTGGATATCTACACGGTCGTCCTCATCAAAGGATATGACTTTATCCTGTGTAAGGATAGAAGTTCAAATGGACCTATCCCCATTCTCCATCTTCGTCTCTTTAGCATGCCTCTTGGCTGCTGAAAAGGAAGTGCCACATATATCTGATCCACCGGAGATAAAGTTGATAATCTGGGCATCAGCTGGAGGAGCAGGAGCAGGAGCCCTTTCTGGAAGTTTTTCAGGATCCTGGATCCTTGACTTTTTTCTTCCAAATAGCTCCTTCAAATGTCCTTTGCTTAACAGGTAACCAATCTCTTTCCAGAGTGCTATGCATTCATCAGTGAGATGACCGAAATCTTCATGATAGGCACACCATTTGGATTTATCTTTTGCAGCGGCTGGCTTATCATTCTTTCTGGGCCATCTTGCTTTTTCACCTAAATTCTGCATGGCAAGGATTAGTTCATTATTATCAACAGCAAAGCAATATTCAGAAATGGGTGGATAATCTTCATCATCCTCTTCTTGCTCCACAACATGCACATTATCAGACTTATTATACGATTTAGACTTGTTGTTCCTGAAATAGGATCCTTGCTTCTTCTGCTTTGAGGATCCTGACAGTCTTTCTTAGATCCTTTTATCATCCTCTAAACGGATGAATCTAAGGGCCCTGTTTCTCACTTCATCAAGATTCCTGCAAGGGGTCATGACAAGATCATCATAGAATTGTGAATCCTTAAGTAAACCCATTTTAAAGGCCTCTACAGCCGTAGCAATATCCAAATTAGGAATCTCTAAGGATTCTCTACTGAATTTAGTTCTGTAATCCCTAAGTGATTTATTTTGACCTTGTGTTACCCTATATAGATCACTAGTTAATCGTTCAAACCTCCTACTGCACGAAAATTGGCTATTAAATAAATTAACTAGATTAGCAAATGAAGTAATAGAGTAAGGGGTAAGACTTAGCAGCCATTTAAGAGCTGATCCTGTCAGTGTGGATCCGAAACTCTTCCATAGACATGCTTCTTTCAACCTTTCAGGAATGGGATTGATCTCCATTCTCTCCCTGTATTGAGCTACATGCTCTTCTAGATCAGTTATGGCATCATAGAGCTTCATGTTTGGTGTTTGGTGTTTGGAACCTCTTTGGTATCTCTGCATCACATATAGGTGGTGCAAAGCGTGCCACTCTATGACTCCCATCCAGAATCTCAGGAATGGGTTTAATCACTCCTGGAACACTGGATATCATATCCTTGAGTTTTTGCAACTCCTTTGCCGTAGCTTGGTTGATTCTTGGTTCCTGCACAAAGCCATGGTTAGCATTATAAGAAGTATTTAAAGCGTTACCACCTGATGGATTCAAGGTTGGGTTCCTGATGTGAATCCATATTGATGTGACTCTGGTATGATCGAGGGACCAGACGAAGCAATAGTTTGCATAGGTATGAAGTCTCCCAAATGAATCTCTGAGCTTCTAGGTTGTACACTTTTTGAGGATCCTTGATCCTGAAAGATGTTGGATCCAGTATGCATTGGAGCTGAAGGTCTTGGAGGATACTCCATGGATCTATGAACCTGAGATGAGGATCCTTGAGCCTGAGATGAGGATCCTTGATACTGAGAGTAGGTTCCTTGAACCAACTGCGTCCCCATCTATCCTCCTGAACTAGAGAAGAATCCTTGATGCTGGAAAGAGGATCCTTAAGGCTGAAGAGAGGATCCTGAAGGCTGGAAGTAGGATCCTTGAGCCTGCGTCATTACCGATGATCCATAGTGCATACTTGGTAATCCTCCCTAATGCTGTGGAATGCTCGGCAGTTGTTGCCGGAGTGCCGAAATCCAGTGATCTAGGCACCAATGGAGAGTGATCCTCCGTTGATCTTTTCAATATCTTGATTTCGTCAATTTCTCAAAGGATCCTGTCATTAGCTTTGTCCTGCTGCTGCATGTAATCCTTCATCTGCAAAATCAAAGAATAAAGATCGTTGTTAGCAGGACCAGAAGTAACAGCAGTAGTTGATTTTGAGAAAACGGGGGTTGGCTTCTTCGCAGCATTCTCAGCATTCTTCTGGGATCCAGAAGGGACATGAGGCAAAGGTGGAATGCTCTGTGAAGAGGTGATCGTCGGCATGGAGCTTGAAGTGTTCTTCGAATGAGAAGCCATGTGGTTGAAGGTAACAAACAGAAATGGATGAAATGAATAAAATTTTCAAGAATGAAGCACCGATTGTCCCACGGTGGACGCCAAACTGTTTTGGTCAAAAATCACACAAGGATAATGCAACCAAATCTGATTTTGTGAGGTATGATGCTTGGTTAATTGAACAATTGTGCAAACAACAAATGAATGAATTGGATGATGAACACAAGGATTTATACGAGGAAAAATCCCTTGATCAATAAATGATCTCCGGCATAAAAAACCTCGGGTGATGGAAACTACCGATCACCAACTATATTAAACAAAGAAAGTTTACAAATCGGGTTGATATCAAACTTGGTACAAGGATCACTAGTGTGCAAAAGTGTGTAAAAGTATGTAATCGCAGTGAGTTTGCAGAGAGTTCGAGTATAGTGTTGGTGTGTTGCTAATAATATCTCATTCAAGCTTGTATCCCCATTTTAAATAGAAACTAACTATGCTAACTAACTATCCAAAAATTAAGCAAGCTATCCACGATCACCATAACGGTCACCAGCCTCATTCACGTGCACAAATAGAAGCATATTCCTCCGAAATTCCCTCCATGACTCAGTCCACAAGTGTCTGCAATCGTAAACTGAAAACATAAGGAACAAATGTTAAAACATAAATAATAGTAAGGATCCTGGATCCTCAGGCTCCCTGCATTATCCGTTAAGGATCCGTGATCCAGGTCCAGTCTTAGGATAAATGATCCTTAATGTCGAATTCATGCCCTAACAAGTACGTTGGGTATATTCCATTAGCAAGGTAGTAACCCCGCCTGTATTCCACCCCCGAAACCGTAAAACTGGTGTCTGGACCTGTTCCTGCTACTACATCGTTAAATATCTGTGACTGGTAGATGATGTTATGGTCATTAAGTGAACCAGGCAGACCAAAAAAAGTATGCCAAATCAAGAGATCATGTGACGCAACAGCCTCTAGAACTATAGTTGGATGACCATGATCGCCCCGAGTATATTGACCTTGCCAGGTAGTAGGGCAGTGTTGGGATTGAACCCTATCAGAGGAACGGATAATGAAAAGCCAAAACTGATTCACAATAGTGGATACATCATAAGCAGTAGTTTACACCAGGCTTTCCCCTTGAAAGTGTTTATAACATCTGATCTCCTCTATCTACTGTCCGTATACAACAGCTGTTGTCCTTCAAACTGCTGATGAAGCCCTGAAGACTGTTAAGAAGTAAACACTGCTGGTTCAATCTACTGATGCTAAAGGACTGCCAACTCAAGGACTGATCAACTTTGAGGAAAGCACTGATGGAAGAAGAAAGCAGTAGTTTAGGGTGTCACTTGTATAGTATAGAATCAGTGGTTAGGATAACAGTGTCTGTATAAGAACAGTGGTTAAAGGTTGTTAGATTGTTAGATGTCACTTTCATGGTGACGTCAGTTTTGATGCTTCAGTGGTTTAGTTTGCCTATAAATGGAGTAGTACCCTGTACTGTTACATTTTATTGATTGAGTTCTTCTCCTCTAATCCAATCCTTTCATCTTGTGCAATCAACCATGGAGTATCAGGCTGAGGGGGAGTTTTTGTTGTAAACATGCATGTAAGCTTTTGTACTGTAATCATTTGACTTAATGAGAAGCATGTGTTTATCAAAACTATTTTCCCCTTTGATTGTGTTTTACAAAGTTTGTTTTTCATTTCTGCTGCATTTAAACTCTGTTCATTTCTATTGATTTGTTCAAATTATACAAACAAACACAATCATGAGGAGCTTCAGATCCTAACAATTGGTATCAGAGCCTGGACAGTCAAATTCGATCTAACAATCAATTTGACATAACAGTTCAGCTCAAAATTCATTGATACTAAGTTTGATTGTCTTTAGTTGAAAAACAGAGTAACGAGTGATCACGTTCAAAGCTGCTATTCAAAAAACTCTGTAAAACAACCAAGATGTCATAAGACACACAAACTTCACACAACAAGTGATGTCATACATAAATCACCTATAGTTTTCAGATCTGAAAATATATCTGAAACTATGGTATAATTATTTACTAAATTGATTTCAATTGTTGTTATGAAGCTTGTGATGTACCATCATGATTGCAACTAAGGTATTTACCTCATGTCAACAAAAATCTATGTTCGGACAAAAACACTAGTGTTTTTGTTTACATAAAAAGAGGGAAATTAAAACTTTAGTCATTTAGATCTTATGTATTGAAAAACAGGTTGAGAATCCTTCAAAAGGACCAAAATCAATTGTGTTAAGAATACATTAAGAAAATCAGCAGTAAAAAATGTCCAGATCATGGGTAATGTGAAATTTGGCATAAGCATGTGCAGAAATGACCAAATCTCTCAAAACATTGCTACAAAATGATTTTAGAATAAGTATTCCTTCAATAAATACCTCCCAGTGAGTATTTCAGTACTTATGTATGGGAAGGGTAAAAAAGGAAGAAGAAAATTACAAAAACTCAAAAGTGTGTTTATCTCAAAACTTTTGAAGTCAAAAGAAAAGAGTATAAATGTAAAACACTTAAGAGTACAAAAATAGGGTGGACAAATGGTCATCAAGCAACTGTGTGCATTAATTGGTACAGGGAAGTCCAGGTAAAAATAGTATCTCCAGTAAATAAAAGAGGACTAGACAAAAATTTTTTCCAGAATCATCACATGGTAATAAAGTTTATAACAGAACTTTCAAATACACATGTGAACATGTCTCCTCATTTTTTTTGCAATCAATTTAACAAGAAAATGGTTTCAAACAGTGGTTATTACAATATATTTCAAATCACTAACCATTTTCATAAAACTTGAGAGTGATATGATCATGAGTTTAATTGGAAAATATACCATATTCCTTTTGATGCTGTTTTCAGAAAAACCTTTAATTATTTTTCTTGAAAAGGTTTTTCTCTAATAAAACAGGATATATTATTCATTTTTTTTTCTTTAGAATAATATATTTTGTACTTTTACTTATTTTTGATAGTAAAAGTTTCAATCTCCTGTCAGGATATAGAACCTTTATTTTTGTTGGTGATATTATCCTTGAAAATAGATCAAAAGAAAATGATACAATTGTCAAGGTCATGTCAAACTCAAGTGTGTTTTAACATAATCAAAGATTGATTGCTAACAGATCTTAAGATACTTGGATACTCATGTTATAATTAAAAATTATGACTCAAAATAAGTAGCCATTGTAAAAGAGGTTTTCATCATCTGGGGTACTAAAACCACTGACAGGAATCTACAAATGCATCAAAACTTGTAATAGACATATGGCAAAACCATGAATGCAAATTCCTGTAAAACTGCTGACATATTTGAACAAGCAGATGTTGGACATGATATTGTGTTTACACAAGATAAAATCATCCTTTTCATCTGAACCAGTAGATGCTCAAAACAGTTATCAAAAGTTTATTCAATGCTACACTAACAGTTGCAGACTTTATAGTTTTTGAAATCCCTACCACTGTTGTGCTCAAACATCTGTTTCCTAAATACTGTCCACTGCTGAAAGTCAACCCCTGCTCTCTCATTTCTTTGATAAGCACTGTTGTTCAAAATCAGTGTTTTATCCACTGATATGCTATCCACTGATAGTAAAAATCACCCACTGCCCTCATTGTTCTAGTCATGCTCACTGATCTTGTTCCATCAGTGGTCTTCATAAAGGAGTTGTCGTTTTCTTCATCAGGGGTTGGCACGTGGACAGTACATAGTGGTCAGACCTTTTGTAACCACTGCCACGTCAGCATTCACTTTTTCTCCATAAAACCCCCTTCAAAACCCCAAACAGGGTTTTACTGTCGAATTGAATTCATAAAAATTCCTTTCTCAAAGCAGTTTTCATCTCATTTTTCTCCAATTTCTTCACAACTTGCTTCGATCATCTTCTCCAAAATGACAAAATCGAAGTCATCCACAAAATCCGCTTCAAAATCATCAACACCCATTGAAATCCCACACAAAGTTTCTCATAACATTCTGGGTCTTCTCACAAAACCCGGCACCACCGATGCTTTCGACTCCATCGTTGATATCATGTCTGCATCAAAGTACAAAACTTTGTTAACAGCAGATGCTCCTATTTACTTGGCGACCCAAACAGAGTTTTGGAAAAATGTAACCCTTGACAAACAAGGAGAGACTGTCATAGCCATCAACTCTTCTCTAAAGGGTAAAACTGTCAAAATCACACCACAATCCATCTCTGAAGTCTTTCAGCTCGATGATCAACAAGGTAAAACTTTCTTTCCTAAAAACGAGTTAAAAATTGACTTTCTTGAAAGAGGGTATGCAAATACAATGATGAAGAGGGATACCTTACAAAAAGGTTTCTTCTCTCCTGCAACAAGATTTTTATTTCGTACCCTCCTAATGTGTGTGTCAAACAAAACCACCACTTTCAATTAGATACCATTAAAGATTCAAAACCTGGGATATGCTATTCCTCAAGATGAAAATTTCAATTATTCCCAGGAAATCTTTAAAGATTTGGTTAAAAATGTTGAGAAAAAGCCATTCTTACTCTTTCCAAGATTTCTAAGTTATTATTTTGAAAAGAAATTTGGTAAGAATGATGCTCATGTAATAAAACAAGGTGACTCTTTTCAAATAACCAGCTTAACTGCTGAAACTTTTACAAGAATGTCAACACCTTGCAAAACACAAGCAGAGGTGCCTGAGCAGAATTTAGCAGCTACCACTGCTCCTCAGGTATCTGCTGCTGAGCCCACTGCTCAAGGTGATCAAAGCAGAAAAACAACTGTTTTGAAACCCACACCTACAATCCATAAAAAGCCAAAACAAAAGAAAACTCAAAACCCCCCAAACCTATCAAAAACGCAACTCTGGAGGATGAGATACCAAAGCAACTGCCAGTGACAGCACAAAAGTCACAAGAAACCACTGCTGCTACTTCCTCACAGCAGTTGATACAAAAATCTCAACCCATGGCTGAAACTCCTCCTGTTTCTTCTCAAAAAGAACAGGTTGTACAAATAGGGACACCACAATATGATGCTCTGGAATCACTTGCTTCCATCATCCACAGCCTAATGCCCGGGGCCAATTCTCTTTCTACACCCAACCTCACATCCACAATTCCCCCACCAACTAAATTATTGTTGGATGCTATTGATCTGAACCAGGCACAAACCAGTCCTTCTCAATCACCTATCAATGAGAATATACTTCAACAAATGACTGGGTCTGATGTATCAATCATAGCTAACCCACCAACAAGACCTGAGGAGGTTACACCCCTTGAGTTACAAGTAACTCTTGGTGGTAGTCCAAGTGAAGCAGCCACTACAAGTGCTAAACCCACTGGTTTGCATTTGGACAGTGGTTACATCAATAAGACTTCCTTGGAGGCAATTCCTTCTATAACACCTCTGAAAACCACTAGTGAGTTTGTTTTAACCACTGGTACCATCAAAAGGTTATCAAGTGTTGAGGGAAGAAGTCCCTAGTACCGAGAAAAAGCGGCATCAGTGGATGACTATTGGAATACATTCCCTAAGTCAACCACTGTTCAAACCACTATTAGTGGGAAATCAGATGATCCCATTAAGTTGGGTGATGGTTTAAGGTACCTAGAATTGACGGATAGAATTGATAAACTGGATACCTCTGTTGCAGAAATCAAAGAAATGCTGCAACAGTTGTTGAAAGTTAAAAAGGTGCAACCCACTGTTGTTCCTGCTCAAGCACCTGCTCCACCACAAGCACCTGCTCCACCACAAGCACCTGCTGCAAATGAGTTATGGACTTTATTTCAACCCCTGCTCCAACAACATAAACAAACAGCTGATCTGCAACATGCAATACATGTACAAGAGCTGAGAAATATAATGGAGTCCAGGTTTAGAAACACCCAAGCAGACATCAAGGTAATCAAAGCCCATCTCTTAAACACCACTGGCACTGCTCCTCCCACTGTTCTGTTCATTGATCAACTAACCCCAGATAATGCCAAAAAGGGGGAGAAAATCAAGGAGTGGAAGAAGAAGGGAATAGATGATGGTCTGTATATTGAACCAGAAAAAGATGCAATGACTAAAAAGATTCCCTTGCCAGATGGTAGCAAAAAGATTGATGTTACCACAAATGCACTAGCTAAAGAAAAAGCAAGTGTAAAAAGGGACAGAGAGGCAAAGGATATGTCCAGGTGGAATGAGGAGAAAAGAGCTTTTATGGAGCTGAATGCGCAGGGTTGTTCTGAGCCAAAGGATGTTAAAAATCCTGAGCCAAAAAGAAATCCCACTCGAAAAGTGAGGGAACCCAAATCCATACCATCCAGACTCACAAAGCATACTCCCAAACCACCATCCAAAAGCCCCCAACATCAATCTTCCACCCAAACAGTTGTTGTAACTTCTGCTGCATCAACAACTGCTGATACTTCAGTAGTTTCAACAACTGCCAGCCAAACATCTGCCATCTCTTCAACACACACCACAACCACTGCCTTACCACCACCACCACCAAAAATCACTTCACCACCAAAAACAAACTCACCACCATCACCTCCTGCCATAAAGCAGAAGACATCAGATGTTACAACATCTGTTGTAATGACAACAGTGGTTGAAACACCAGTTGTTTCAACATCTGTTAGTCAACCACCATCCACCCATCAAATCACCACCTGCTCAAAAGCAGAAGACATCTACTGACACATCAGTAGTTGTAATGACAACAGAGGTTGAAACACCAGTTGTTTCAACAGCTGTTTGCCAGCCATCCACCACTGCTCTCACTATTTCTACAATCACCATACAACCCAGTGTCACATCACAACCAAAACCTCCTTCACCCAAAAAGCTTTACACAAGAAAAAGGAAATTTCAGAAGAATAATGATGATATACCAGCACCTACTCCATTATCCTCCACACCCTACAATGTTGTCGAGCCACAACCATCCACTCCTCCAACTCTGGTCAAACCAATAAACCCTGCTAACCTTGTATCTGTTACTGAAAGTTATCTACTGGAGTTGGAAGCTGTAAAGGATGAGATGAAACAATTCTATACAGAAGATGATCCTTGGAAAAGAAGATTTCGTTCTCTCATTGGCTTCAGGAATCCAGTAAACATGAATGAGTATCTAAAACTCAAAGCCAGGCAAGCAGATATAAGAGCTACAATTGAATGCAAAGATCAAGGTGATAAAGCCATTTCAGAGAAAATGGAATTTTTACTCACTAAGGTCAAACAAATAGAAGATTATGCAAAAGACCTGAGCAAAGATATGTCAAATATGCCACCTGATGCTGCCCTACAAAAGGTAATGAGAAAGGAGTATCTTGAATTCATCATGAAAGAAAAATTTTATCCAGCCAAGGAAGAACAATACAGTGAATGGCCACTCATTACACTAAAGCATGAGGTAAACAGAATCAAGAGAATCAAGAATGATCCAAGTAAGAAAAGAACAGCTTCAAACTGGAGTAAATACAAACAGGCCATTGATAAACTTACTTCAGAATACAAAAGAAAGAAGCAGGAGTTGGTGGATGCAAAGGTGGGAACTGCCAAAACCATAGCAAAATGGACAAAGCAGTATACAGATGAGGCTTATGAAAGGCTAAAAAGAAGGAGAATGACAGATCCTAACTTACCAAAGAAGCCTAAAAACAAAGAGACAACACAAATCAGTACCTCTGAACCACTGTTCACTTCAGCAGATACCTCTGTCATTGTGATAAACCAAGAAAAGAGGAAACAGCTGACTAATGCAGAAGAAAAGGAAAAAGAAGTTGAGTACTTTAAAGAAGCCATCAAGAAAATGGCTTTAGATGAAGATAGCTCAACAAAACTTCAAAACCTTGCCAAAAAGGTATTGAACAAACCATCATCACCAAACACATCAGCAGATGTCTCAGACATTGAGCAAGATCAAAGAAAGAGACAAGAGCAGATTGAAAAAGAAGTTGCAGAAGATATAGCTGAAGCAAATAATATCATAAAAATGGTTTTTAAACAAAATACAGCTGAAGATTCTGAACTAGCAAAAGCTCAGAACACTGCTCAACAAATGATCACAAGGCCAGCATCTCCAAACTCATCAGTAAATAAACCTCTCCCAAGAAACCCATTGGGTTCAAAAATACTAAAATGGATGTCTGATCAAAAGACCCATGTATTGACCCTGATCAGATCCAATGGAGAAGTAAAGCACCTATCAAGGGAACAAGCACTGGGCCTGAGTGTTGAAGATCTACAAGATCTCCTTGAGCTTATACTGTGTAGGGATGAGGATGATACAAGTTCTATGGATTTTGAGTTGCAGTTTAAAGGACAAGTTAGGGAACTTCTGATGAGACAATAAAGATCCAAAATAATGAAGTGTTTTGGCATTATCTGTTCCAGGGGATATTGTTGGGATTGAACCCTATCAGAGGAACAGATAATGAAAAGCCAAAACTGGTTCACAACAGTGGATACATCATAAGCAGTAGTTTACAGCAGGCTTTCCCCTTGAAAGTGTTTATAACATCTGATCTCCTCTATCTACTGTCCGTATACAACAGCTGCTGTCCTTCAAACTGCTGATGAAGCCCTGAAGAGTGTTAAGAAGTAAACACTGCTGGTTCAATCTACTGATGCTAAAGGACTGCCAACTCAAGGACTGATCAACTTTGAGGAAAGCACTGATGGAAGAAGAAAGCAGTAGTTTAGTGTGTCACTTGTATAGTATAGAATCAGTGGTTAGGATAACAGTGTCTGTATAAGAACAGTAGTTAAAGGTTGTTAGGTTGTTAGATGTCACTTTCATGGTGACGTTAGTTTTGATGCTTCAGTGGTTTGGTTTGCCTATAAATGGAGCAGTACCCTGTACTGTTACATTTGATTGATTGAGTGAGTTCTTCTCCTCTAATCCAATCCTTTCATCTTGTGCAATCAACCATGGAGTATTAGGCTGAGGGGGAGTTTTTGTTGTAAACATGCATGTAAGCTTTTGTACTGTAATCATTTGACTTAATGAGAAGCATGTGTTTATCAAAACTATTTTCCCCTTTGATTGTGTTTTACAAAGTTTGTTTTTCATTTTCGCTGCATTTAAACTCTGTTCATTTCTATTGATTTGTTCAAATAATACAAACAAACACAATCATGAGGAGCTTCAGATCCTAACAGGCAGTTCTGCCAAGGCCAGTGCATGCAATCAATGCTTCCGAGCATTCCTTGAAAACATGTCTTTGTTCGTGTGCTTGATATAATTTTTGGACGTCGTTTACGTTTGGTTTCCGCTGATATTTCTTCCTATAAAATTTCACGATCCATTCGCAAAACCTGTGCAAACATTCACGTGCAGTTCTTTTGGACATTAAATACTCATCCAACGAATCGGGTGCGTACCCGTATGCCAGTTGGCGAATGGCCGACGTACATTTATGTAAAGTAGTGAATCCCCTTTGGCCCCTAGCGTCGTATCGCAGTGTAAAAACGGATCAGACTGGGCCAAGTCATCTGCAATACGTAAGAACAGTTGACGGCTCATTCGGAACCGACGTCGAAACATCGCGTTCGTGTACACAGGTTCGTTGGCAAAATAATCGGCCACTAAATTATCATGGCTGGCTATATATTAACAAAGAAAATAAATTAAATTCATTATTAAATTTAAAAAAAGATACACTAAAAAAATAAAATACCTTCTCGGTCTCGGTTTAAGGCGGATCTCCTAGTTTGCCGTTGTGACGACGTTTCAGTCTCTTCGTCCTCCTCCATGATCATCTGCGCTGCGTACATAATGATGTTTGAAAAAAATATTTCGCTCTCACCCGAAGATGACGAATACCACGATGAAGAAGAAGATGAAGACATGCCTATTTTTTTTTTATAAAAGTATGATGGTGTAGGGTGAGGTTCGGCTACAAAGTCAATTTTTCCTACAAAGTGTACAAAGTCATAAAACACCAAAATTTCAGCCATAAAACACACTCAAAACTCACAAATAACAAAGTGAAGATCACTAAAACACAATATCCAAACCCTAACAGTCTATAAAAACTTCAAACACACCATCATAGAACTATAAATATAAAACACAACATGATAATCAACATAAAACATACTAATGTTAGTAATTCGATAATTAAAGCCTTATCATCCAAACACAACACAAAACCCACAAATATGGCGTTTTAGTAATCTTCACTTTGTTATTTATGGGTTTTGAGTGTGTTTTATGATTGACATTATGGTGTTTTATGACTTCTTACACTTTGTAGGAAAAATGAACTTTGTAGCCAACTCCCACACTGATGGTGTATAAAAAAATGAGAGACAATGAAAGAATTTTGGGTTAAAAGTGGGAGAATAAGGGTGTTTACTTATAAAGTGGGGTTTGAAATTTTTTTTTTTTTACCTAAAGGCTAGTCCCCAACGGTTATAATTTTTGTCCTTTATTGCCGTCTCCAACATCTTAAGGGCGACGATTTGGATGACGCCCGGGGGGGGGGGGGATGGTGTTGCCGCCGGTGACGGGTCTCGACGAGATTGGGACGAGCCCCACACCGTCAGGCCTTATTGGATATAGTCGTCAAATGTAATTAGGTTGTAATTAACATGTAACTAACACTATTGGATAGGGGGTAAATAGTAAATAGGGTATGGTGTATTTAGAATACCAAACAAATTAGACCATGTGTAGTAGTGAGATATGTGGGTTCTTTTTTTATTTGACACATGGCGTACACGTTAACATGTGACGAAAATGGGGTAAATGGTGTAGTGAGAATGTATGTGAAATCAGTGGGTTTGAAATTGAAAAAAAAAAATTGATTGGTCGAGAATTACCCCAACCAATCAAATTCCTCCTATCTTTTGAGCCAACCTCGTGGTTTAAACCATATGTGGAATCAAATTTTAGCAACCGCATGGGAGAGGGGTAGTGTTCACCATGTGGTTTGCTTCTAGTTTGCCCTTCCACGTGACAGTGGCCTTATAATAACCATAGGGTGTTTTAGAAAGCCGTACCATAATTGGTCATTGCAGCTCGCGAGACACTTGATTCAACGACCTAGTCGCTAGATTCAAAACACAAAAATCCACCAAGCAAGTAATCCAGGAATTGATGCTACTTCAGATCTACTCGTTAAATGAACTAAACAAGAACCAGTTCAAAAATGGTTAACAAGTGGCAACATTGGGATGGTTGGCCGGTCACACAGCGCGGCGGGTCGGCAGCCGACTGCAGTGGCCCCGACGGTCGTTGGTGGTAACGGCGGCAGGCAGACAAATGGCGCGAGTTCGGTGGTGGCGTGCAGGCGGCGACATCGAGTGGACTAATGCCTACGGATGGTACCACAAAGGGGAGTGCCACAGGAGAGTTAAGAGAAAAACTGAGTTATGCTAAAATTGGTATAACATGAATGAGATCCCTAGTCCTCTTTTTATAGTCTCACAACCCTAATACAGGTCAAACTCAAACGGGCCGTTTATTACATGCGTCTTTAGAGTTTTCAGGTTTATATAAATTAAACCTTAAATTTTATTATCCAAATAAATAAACATATCTTATATGTAATTTATATATTTTCATTTGTTACCTAGTTACTAACTAATTAAATAAATAATTAAAAGAAAAAATTACACCGTTAGTCCTTGTGGTTTCTGTCAAAGTTTAATGTCGGGTACTAATAGATTTTTGTTGCAAAATCAGGTATTAACGTTCTAATTTGTCACAATATTCAGTACTAAGGTTAAATCTTGTCAAAATGTTGAGTACTAAGTCCAAAGCTTGTTAACTTTTTGTTAAGTAATGACTAAAATGCCCTTTGATAATTAAAGTTTTTAGTCATTTTGTAAAACTTAGAAATCGTAGGGACTATATATTTAAATAACCAAACTTGTTATATCAAACAAAAAGAAAGTCCACCTTTCAGGGGGTCCTCTCCGTCAAATTCTCTGGATTCTGGCCATATCGGATCCGTAAAAATTTTCCATTTAACTAGTGTTAGTGCAGTTTTTGTGTCCGATGTTGTTCGAATAGATTAGATTACTTTTTATGCTGATTATGTAATAGTTAGTGAAACGGTCAAACGAACGTGTATAGACCCGCTCGTTTGAAGTGGTCAAACGAAAGGGTTATTCGTTTGACCGTGTGCGTTTGCAAGTGAGCTTTCACATGAAGGTGGATTTTCATGTAAAGGTGGTGTGGCTATAAATACCACCCTTAGTTCATTTGCAAGTTTTTAAGGTTTTAGACTTGGGGGAGAGATCACCACTTGGTCTCTCCCGGATGTATGCTCCTTTGGTATATTTTGGATAGCTTATAATTGTGCCGATTTGTAACATTATGCTACCCAATTTTATACAAGAAAGTTGTTTATCCGTCACTAATCTTCTGTCTTTGAACTTAATCACACACTAATCATGGTTTCGGTCCGTATCACGAACCTACAACTAGTTTTGTTTTCGTTAATGTTTATCTCCATCATAATCAAAGCTAACAACTCGTTGTATTAAGTATAAACTACAAATTATGCTTATCCGCTAACCCATTTAACTCCGAAATTCCCATCATCATCTCGATCTGTTATATCTTCAATTCGAGTATAAATATACATCTCTTGACCCGATGCGACCTCATTGCCACACAATTTCACAGCCAATTTCGCATCTACAACTGATCGGAGCCGTGTTGGCATACCAGAACTCCGAGATGCAATTCTTGTACATTACATCGCAAACTGGTACGATTATTACATGCTATTTATCCTTTTTATTATACAAAACCAATGCCCCTTATTTATTTCAACTTACAAAACTGTTATATTTGATTTAGTTATTTTTATAAATCTTAACTTGGTTTATTATTTAGATTAAATTAAAAAGTTTATTTTACTAGCATATTATTTATATACTCAAAGTTTATAAATAATAAACTTCAAATCCATTTAATTTTATAATAAAATATAAATAAAACAAAAGTTGTTACTTTAAATTATTTTTGTCAAATATATTAATTAAACAATAGACCATCTAGTTATTAAAGGGCATTTTAGTCATATTAGTAAGATTTAACAAAAAAAAGTTAACAATATTTAGCCTTAGTACTCAACATTGTGAAAATATTTGACTTTAGTACTCAACATTGTGAAAAATTCGAATGTTAATACCTGATTTTGCAACAAAAAACTATTAGTACCCGACATAAAAAATATTAAACATCAATTATATAATCCTGTATTATTTTTGTTTAGTTATCAATTATTATTATTTCGCAAATTATAATAGCTAATTTCCTAGATTTGATTATTCTTAATAACTGTCATTAGAAGCCTATTTCGTGTTAGGTCGCTTAACAATTAATCAATCTTACGTGTAGTTGTTCCCCTTGACATAAACCTTAGATGGTTCCTTGGTAGCAATGTTATCGAATATCGTTACTCGGACATAGTTATCCAACATCCTCACCACACGAAAAGTGGTATATCCTTAGTGAGATTCATGTCTAATGTGAGAATGTAACATCCCAAAAATAAATTCTTTCTATGTGTGATGTGTCGGTACTCATCCATCTTATTGTCTTCTTACTATAAAAGTCAAAAGAATTGACACCCACGGTAAAAACGAAATTATAAAATTTGTTAACTAAAAGACCAAGTAAATGTAGACACATCAAAAACTTAAAACCTGGCTTTTATCTTTATGAGCCACGTATCTAGCACCATAGAAATAGTACAAACTTCACTTTTGTGTGTAAGGGGGGACGGGGCGCCCCGTGGTCACCACCCCATCACGCGTGGAACCATTATGCACACCACCGCCACCCCTTTTGAAAACGTGTGGAACTGAAAACGCATGGTCACTATCACGCGTGAAAAGTTGGAGAGAATGAGGGAAATTGTTGGGTTGTGAGGAAAATTGTTGGGTGTGGTGAGTGATAAGCATTTCCACTAAAATCCACCACTAGTGATGGAATAAAGCTCGATGACGTGACGGATATTTATTGGATGTTGTGAGTGATGAGTGAGTGGTGAGTGATGGGCGCACCTAACCCTAAGGGTGTCGTTGGTGATGATGGGACTCAAGAAAGCATTAAGAACCAATGTGAGTTCTCTAAACCTTCTATCTTGTTAAAGTTTTTCACTCTCAAGCATTTGTTAGGTTTTAACACACACGTTAAAATATTGGCAGAAGAGGGTAAACGTGGTGATTTTTAAAAGTTAGAAATGATCATATATGATGGTCAGAAATGATTAGTATCAAAGAAAATCAACAAAGATACAAAATCAAGGATTTGGGTTTTAATTGGGTTCTTAGGCCTTAGCTGATTTTGTGCTACAAACCTAATTTTTGAAAACTGTTGATACTTTTGGGATCTAAGATTATAGATACATCACAACTGATTTTACAATATGTTGCAGTTCAAAGATTTAGATTTCATAACCTTTTTTAACGACATTAGAAATAAAAAAAAAAAAAAAAAAAAAAAAAAAAAAAAAAAAAAAAAACTACAAGCCACTAGCGAAGAAACATAGTACACATTACATTACAAGGAGAGGATTCCACTCCACGCTCCACCTATATGATATTTAGGGGCTGTTTGGCAACTTCTGAATAGTTAAGTGCTGAACCAGTAAGAGTTCTGAACCATTAAGTGCTGAACTAATAAGAAGTCTGAACCATTAAGAGCTAATATAATGCTTAACACTTCAGAGACAAATATCTGATCAATTCAGATTAGAGATCTTAACTATTCAGACTCTGTGTATACTTAACCATTCAGAGGCAAATGCATGAACCATTCAGAAACAAATAGTCTGAATCATTAAGTGCTGAACCAGTAAGAGGTCTGAACCATTAATAGGCTCATTAAGAGGTAAAGAAACATCCCTTAACTTTCTATTCATATTACTCAAGAGAATAAAATAAAAACATAAGATCGTTCCTCCGCTCACGAAAGGAAAATACCACATTAACATCAACACCATTTAATAAAAAAATTTATTCAATATTGCTATTATGGTGATTTTCTTAAAAAAATGTCCGAAGGAATGAAGTGAGTGTGTTCAAGCATATTAAATGTTATATATTCATTATTCATTAATAACTTTTATTTGGTTATATATAGGCCTGAGGACTTCGAAAAACACTCTCTATCTCTTGTTTTTTATACTTATTTGACCCAAGTAAATTGATAAATGTTGCAATGTCCTTCTGTGTTGGTCCTCGATCCATGTTTCTCTTGGTTATAAACCGCTTATTACTGTATATATACAATCGTAACATTCTTATACATCTCCAACAAGAAACATAGTAAACACAAAACGAACTCAAGTGGTTCGTTTAAGAACCACTTTCAAGTACCAGCTAATTGGTACTACCTTGCGAAAAAGTAGTCGTATTGGTGTGAAAAGTTGTAGCACCATATAATGGATCATCATTATTTTGTTCTTGTAATTATGTCCCTCATCTTTGCTAATATGTTGCCATTTCTGTCCGCTGAAAATGAAAATATTATTGCGGGCATCGAGGACTATGAGGACCAAAACGCTGGGAATGCTAACGCGGGTGCCGCCATGGAAGCATACAACCCGGAGTTGCTCGAAGCGTGAGTCGACCTGTTTAGTTAATTTCTCCTTAAAACATTTTTTAAATCATGTAAATCTAGTTGTTTGAGTAAGAGCATCCCGGCCCTTTAAAAGGAATAAAAGTATTATTTAATTGAATAGAGCTAACTACGGAGAAGGAATGCTCTGACTTGAAATTTTTTTTAGGTCTTTACAAAGAAATACATCAAGGAGTGACCTACTTGAATGTGCTGAGAGTAACCCAATTGACATGTGTTGGAGGGGCAAAGCCGATTGGGCGGACAACCGACAAGCACTAGCCCAATGTGTGATCGGTTTCGCTAAGGGAACCACTGGCGGCGCGGCTGGGGAAATCTACACAGTCACGGATCCTTCAGATGCGGATGGGGCAAATCCAAAGGAAGGGACATTGAGATGGGGTGCAGCCCAAAAGAAGCCTTTGTGGATCATTTTTGAGAAAGATATGGTGATTGTATTGAAACACACACTTGTAGTAACTAGTGACAAGACAATTGATGGTAGAGGTGCAAGAGTTGAGATCGCTTATGGTGGAGGAATAACCATTCAAGAAGCCAACAATGTCATAATTCATGGGATCAGTGTTCATGATGTTAGGGTGATGGACGGGTTTGCAGGACGATCAGCTTGCGATGGTGATGCTCTTACTATTAAAACTGCTTCCAAGATATGGATCGACCATTGCGATTTTAGTAAAGGTCCTGATGGGCTCCTCGATGTCACAGTGGGTAGCACAGCCGTAACCATTTCCAACAACCGATTCCACGATCATGACAAAGTAAGAACTGCGAACCATCTGAAACAAAATTAGATGAACCAAAATTCGTATTTTGTGTCTATCTTTATGAGCTTAGGGTCTCAATGGGAACAACTAGGGGTGTAAATGCGTCAGGCTGAGCTAGTCGAGGTCGATTCGCTAAAAATTTGAATCGAGCCGAGCATAAAATTGCTCGACGCAAAAATAGACTTGTTTACTAAACGAGCCCAGACTCGAGCTTCACTTGTTGAACTCGAGCTTCACGTGAGGCTAAACAAACCTATTATATATATAAATTTCATTTAATATATATATGACATATATTTATATAACAATAACTATTAAATATAAAAATATGATAAAAAATATATGTTATGTTATATATAAAATTTATAACTAAAACAATAAAAAATATATTAAAATAGTTATAAATGTATATAAATTAATTAATAAATAACAAAAACTCC
>JARYGA010007271.1:0-26669 GCA_030545235.1 Helianthus tuberosus | reverse complement strand
AGATACATACAACATGGAGAGATTCCTACAGGAGAAAACCCTAGGGCTTTCAAAATTAAGGTATCTCAATTCACAATTTTAAATAATATGTTGTATAAACGATCTCTTGCAGGACCATATTTAAGATGCATTGAGGATCCTGAAATCCAAGAAGTTTTAAAAGACTTCCATGAAGGAGATTGTGGAAACCACACTGGGGGCAGGGCATTATTCTCAAGGATCCTTAGGACAGGATACTATTGGCCAACTATGAAGAGAGATGCTGTGGAGTATGCTAAGAAGTGTGATCCTTGTCAGAGACACAGCAATATCCTTCATCAACCAGCTGAATTATTGCACCCTATATCCTCCACTTGGCCATTCATGAGATGGGGCATGGATATAGTTGGTAAGCTCCCTAAGGCACCTGGTGGAAAAGTGTTCATGCTTGCTATGACTGATTACTTCTCCAAGTGGATAGAGGCTGAACCCTTTGCCCAAGTCAGAGAAAAGGAAGTTATATCCTTCATTAAAAGAAATATTATAACTAGATTTGGTATTCCTTCTGAAATTATATGTGATAATGGTTCCCAATTCATTGGGGGCAGAACTACTAACTTTTGTGACAGCTGGGGGATTAAGATGATAACATCAACACCAGTCCACCCACAAGCTAATGGTCAGGCAGAATCCTCCAATAAGATCATCATCAACAATTTGAAGAAGAAGCTTGGATCCAAGAAAGGGAAATGGGCAGAAGAACTACCTTATGTGCTTTGGGCTGATAGGACAACTCCTAAGAATGCTACAGGCCAAACTCCATTCTCCTTGGTATTTGGGGCAGAATCAGTGATCCCTACAGAAATGGTGGTTCCAACTGCTAGAACAAGTATTCGTGATCCTGAGGAAAATGATGAGAACTTGGTTCAAGACCTGGATACTATAGAAGAAATCAGAGATTTGGCAAGGATAAGGATGGCCAGTTATCAGCAAAGAATGGCTGGAGCCTACAACAAAAATGTCAGGATCAGGAAATTCCAAGTTGGTGATATGGTACTAAGGAAAGCATTTCAGAATACCACCAATCCTGCTGATGGAAAATTGGCACCAAAATGGGAAGGACCTTACTTGATTGAAGCTGAGGCAGGAAATGGGGCATATCGATTGCTAACAATGGAAGGTGATTTGCTACCTAGAGCCTGGAATGCTGTCCATTTGAAGAAATACTTCATGTGATAAGGATCCATGATCCTCACATGATAAATATCCTTAAAGGATCCTTAAAGCACAGATGATCCTCATTTTGGTAACATTCTAATCTTAAACTATTTCATTTCCTTACTTTCTCACATAAGGATAAGGATCCTGCATCATTTATCCCCCTTTCACGTGATTTTGAGTTTTGAAGGTTCAGGTACTCTTAGCAAAAGGATGATTATCCACAAAAGCAACCAGTTACTCGGGTTTGACCCCAGTTATTTGGGCTTGACCCCAGTTCCGCCAGTAGCGCATGATGATCCTAGTATAGTTCATGGCAGTGGGACCAGTACTCGTTTTAGGGGCTGATAATTCCATTGTACTGGCTATACTTAGGATCCTACGTATAATGGTACACGTACCATACATCCGTTCCTAAGGTTTCTAACGTTTTCACGTTAGCTAAGGTTTTGGCATTTTCATGTCACTAAGTTTGGATAGTCGCCAGTGAGGGCCATACTCCAGTTTACACACGATCCTTGGGCTTGTCCCCAGTTATCCTTGGGCTTGTCCCCAATTATCCTTGGGCTTGTCCCCAGTTATCCTTTGGGCTTGTCCCCAGTTGCTAACTTTTATCTTATAATGGCTTAGTCCCAAGTTATGTTCTATTTCAGGTCTTCGAAGTTAAACAACCAAGGATCCTTGATCCTTACCTCTTACTAAGGTTTGTCCTATGGTTATCCTGGTTATAGTATTAAGGGTTAGGATCCTAACTTGGATCCTCAGGTATGATCCTTAACTATTTTGATTTTATTCATTGATTATTTGAATAACCCTAATACTTTGATAACTGAACTCATGATCCTTAAAATATACCACTTTTTGGAATTTTTCAACTATAGGATATTTGATCCTGCATCATATCCTAAATTTTTTATATAAGTTGTTCAACTTTTCTTACTCAGACAAGTGTACATCAAAACAATTGAAAATTAAAAGAGCAAACAAGGATAACAACATAAGATAAGCCAAAAAAAAGATTAAAGTTATTTTATTAACAAAGGTTTAACCGTCGAAGGTTGTCAAAATTGCCAACCCACGTTTCTACCAGCAAAACGTGGCCCGTCCACATGGGTTGGCAACGGGTGTCCATTGTTTATGCGGTTATAGCAAGTGCAGGAAATTAAAGGCGGCAGGTTCACAATGGCTTCATCCCCCAAACAGAGGATCCCTCCACCATTTGTAATCCTACCTATTATCCAAAGGATCCTAGATCCTTAATCCTAAAACTATTGTTCAAATACAAACCATCATTGTTTTAAAACAGCACAACCACAAAACAAACTACTACCGAATTTAAAAAATTGGGCTCCGGCTACGTCTAGAAATGTCCATCATTGCCCAATCATGCAGCCTACACATTCGCTGCATCTTCATCCCCTCCAGCTTCGGTATCCTTCACCTGATCCTTCCCACTGCCTCCAGCCTCGATCGCCAAAACCTCCTCAGCCTCCTCATCATCTTCCAGATCAGCTAACCTCGCTTTCCAGCCCTCAACATCCCAGCTGCTTCTGTCGAAGTCAGGATCTTGAGCCTCCTGGGCCATCTTCAGTTTTGTCTTGTACATTGTGATGGCAGCGGAGACCTTTGCACCTTCTATGAGATCATGCTTCTCGTAGTCGATGTCGATCAAGATTTTAGTTGTCTTAGTCTTGGCGTCTTGAAGGGCTTTTTCGAGATCAGCAATCTTAAGATCCTTGAGCACTGCAACTTGTTGGAGGTCAGCAATCTTCTTATCCAGCTCCTCAACGCTCCCTACGTAGTCTTCAATCTCAGCAAATTTATGCAAAAAAGACAAAGCAGTTTAAGATCAGGTGATCCTCAAATAAGTAGGATACCAAGGCAGAATTGGTGATCCTCACGTCATTGAAGTATTCAAGGAACTGGTGGCGGATCAGTGGCAGGCCTTGTAGGTCCTCTATCTCAGAGTTTTTCCTCTTCTTGCCACCCCTTCCTTTAGTGGGTGCCTTGGGGATGGAGACACTAGGGCTGGCAATGGCCTTCTTCTTTCTGGATCGAACAGTGTCAAGGTCGGCCATGTTGAACTGGGAGGCAGGCTTGGAAGCTTTTCCGGCACCTACACATTCAAAGCAAGATAAGTATCCTTATCCTATTTCTATTTAACTATTTATTTAAATCTTTAACTATATAAAAAGCAGGATACTTACTTGACATGGTGACTGAACCTGAGGATACCTCTTGAGAATCCTGGGTGATTGTCTTGAATGATCTTGTTTCAGGACCGAGTCTTCTAAAAACAACAAGTCTTTCCTTAGTATCAGGAGACGGTATGAGGATTGTCACTTCAGTGACGTCAAGTTTGCAACGGCTAGTTATCCGTTAGTCTGTTACGGATAAGATCAACAAAATACAACTCGTTTATTTACAATATTACTCCTTATATTTTTGGGGCAATTGTTAGGGGAGGATTTTTGAATGACCCGTGATCCTCAATTGTTATCCTGTTTGGTGATCCTTACTTCTGTGTCAGTTAGTGATCCTCAGAAGTGCTTCAGGATCAGGATCATGGATCATCCTAAGGATCCTTATACTAATGATTGTCTGCTTTGAATTCGATGTTGTTTTGCAGGAATACCAGCTTGGACTTAGTCTTGGTAACGTTCCAGAAGAATATTCCACGCTTATTCCGCACGTGCTTAACCATGGTGAACGTTATGGAGATCGTGGGGAGAAGGCATGAATTGCGGATAGTTAGTTATTTAGATATTTTACTAAATTTAAAAGGGGTAGCGAGCTAATTAGACAACACTTGGCTATTTTTTGGCTACACACACTCGTACCACTGCACTCACCAGTTCTCGGCAAAACACTTAGCATTTTTCATACATTTCTACACGATACACTATAGTGATCTTTGTACTTAGCTCGCTATCATCCGAAGTTGTAAAAGGATTATTGTTTAATTTGAGTTGGTGATCGGTAGTTTCCATCACCCGAGGTTTTTTATGCCGGAGATCATACATTGATCAAGGGCTTTTTCCTCGTATAAATCTTTGTGTCTCCTGTGCAATTCATTTCATAATGATCCTCATTGTTGTTTACCAATTCAAGCATCATACCCCGTAACAAAGAGTTTGGTTGCATTATCCTCGTCTGATTTTTGACCAAAACACTTAATCCCCCAACTGTCACAAAAGTTAATGGTTCTATTCCCAATGAATTGGGATCCATTATCACAAATAATCTCAGAAGGGATACCAAATCTAGTAATAATGTTTCTTTTAATAAAGGATATAACTTCCTTTTCTCTGACTTGAGCAAAGGCTTCAGCCTCTATCCACTTAGAGAAGTAATCAGTCATAGCAAGCATGAATACTTTTCCACCAGGTGCCTTAGGAAGCTTTCCAACTATATCCATTCCCCATCTCATGAATGGCCAGGAAGAGGATATAGGATGCAAGAGCTCTGCTGGTTGGTGAAGGATATTACTATGCCTCTGACAAGGATCACACTTCTTGGCATACTCTACAGCATCCTTCTTCATTGTGGGCCAATAGTATCCTGTTCTCAGGATTCTTGAGAACAATGCTCTGCCCCCAGTGTGGTTTCCACAATCTCCTTCATGGAAATCCTTTAGGACTTCTTGGATTTCAGGATCCTCAATGCATCTTAAATATGGTCCTGCAAGAGATCGTTTGTACAACATATTATTCAATATTGTAAATTGAGATACCTTGATTTTGAAAGCCCTAGGGTTTTCTCCTGTAGGAATCTCTCCATGTTGTATGTATCTCATGATTGGAAGGATCCATGATCCTGAATGAGATTGAGTATCATCACTAGGGATGATTGCAGAATCCTCTCCTATCTCCATAGCTACATGATCCTCGATAGCCGGGGTCAGGATATGGATAATAGGGATCTTGATATCCTCCGGGATCTTCAAGGATGATCCTAAATTGGCTAATGCATCTGCCTCTGCATTCTCTTCCCTTGGTACCTGTGTCAAACTAAAGGATACAAAAGAGAGTGCCAATTCTTTGACTATATCCAAATATTTGATTAGCTTTTCACCTTTAACAGCATAGGATCCATTAAAGTGATTAGTGATCAGTAAAGAATCTACATGTACCTCAAGATACCTGATCCTCATATGCTTTGCAATTTGCAAACCAGCTATCAAGGCTTCATACTCAGCCTCATTGTTGGTAGTTTGAAATTCACAAGCTATGGAGTGGGGTATTATGTCCCCCTGTGGCGATTTTAGTAGTATTCCAAGTCCTGTTCTTTTTACATTGGAGGCTCCATCCGTGAAGAGAATCCAAGGATCCTTAGTCTCTTCAAGTTCTTGGACTTCTAACTCAGCTTCCTCTTGCAAGTCACTACTAAAATCTGCCACAAAGTCAGCTAAATCTTGGGATTTGATGGCAGTCCTTGGTTCATATCTTATATCATATGCACTTAGCTTCACTGCCCACTTAGCCATCCTTCCTGACATTTCAGGTTTCCTGAGAACATTCTTAATTGGAAAATTAGTCTTAACAATAATGGCGTGAGTCTCAAAATAATGTCTTAATTTAGTGGATGCCATAATTAATGCAAGGATAAGTTTTTCTAAATGAGAATACCTGGATTCAGCATCAAGTAAGCTCTTACTTACATAATAAACAGGATGTTGTGTACCTTGGTGATCCTTAACAAGGACCGCACTTACTGCTTTTGAGGATACTACTAGGTACAAGGATAATACATCCCCTTTTTCTGGTTTCATCAAGGCTGGGGCTGAGGATAGGTAATCTTTAAGGGCTTTGAGGGCACCTTCATGCTTCTCAGTCCATTCAAATTTCTTGTTCTTCCTCAGGATATCATAGAATTCCTTACAATTCTCTGAGGATTTGGATATGAATCTGTTCAAGGCTGCGATCCTGCCTATCAATCTTTGCACATCCTTAGCATTGGCAGGAGATTTGATATTCACTATAGCCTTGATTTGCTCTGGACTTGCTTCAATGCCCCTCTTTGTTACCATATATCCTAAGAATTTACCTGCCTTCACACCAAAATGACACTTTGAAGGATTAAGTTTCATATTATATTTATCAAGGATATTGAATGCTTCCTCCAAGTCTTTAAGGTGATCCTCAGCCTTCTTGGACTTAACCACCATGTCATCAATATAGACTTCCATAGTGTGTCCAATTTGTTCCTTGAACATCATATTGACTAGCCTTTGATAAGTAGCACCTGCTCGAAGTAGCTTGTCTACCTCTTCCTGGATAATAGCATTTCTTTCAGGTGCAAACTTTCTCCTCTTTTGATGTATAGGCTTGAATGACATGTCAATGCCAAGTTTATGAGTAATTATATCCTTAGATATACCTGTCATGTCTTCATGTTTCCAGACAAAGGTGGTTTTCCTTCTTTTGAGGAAGGATATTAGCTCCTGTTCAATATCGCTAAGGATCCCTGATCCTATGAAGATCTTGGATTCAGGATCATCAGGATCCATGAGGATTTCTTTCAAATCCTGTTCTCTTGCCTCCAAGACATCTCTTGAAGGACACTTTAATTGTTATTGCTCCCTTGGTCTTGAGGCTGGCTTCATTGATGAGGGATAGCAATTTTTAGCCTCCTGTTGATCACTCTCAATTTTCACCACTCCCCAAGGACTTGGAAGCTTTACACATTGATGATAGGTGGACGGGACTGCCTTCATGTCATGTATCCATGGCCTGCCAAGGATAACATTACAACATGATAAGCAATCTATAACACAAAACTTTTGATAAGAATGCAATCCTTCAATATAGATTGGGAGTTTGATGTCCCCCAATGTATTCTTAGTTTCTCCACTGAATCCCACAAGTACTGAGGATCTTGGGATAATATCAGACTCTGGGATATTCATCTTCTTGAGAACATCAAGCTGAATGATGTTCACAGAGCTTCCTCCATCTATAAGGATCCTGCGAACAAAGTGGTTAGAAATAAATAATGTAATTACAAGACCATCATGATGAGGATCCTGGACGTCAACACGATCATCCTCATCAAAGGTTATGACTTTATCCTGGGTGACAACGGAGGTCCGGACGGGTCTGTCTCCATTATCCATCTTGGTTTCCTTAGCATGTCTTTTTGCTGCTGAAAAGGAGGTACCACAAATATCTGATCCACCGGATATAAAATTTATGACTTGTGCATCTGCTGGAGGAGCAGGAGCCCTTTCTGGGATCCTGGATCCTTGATTTCTTCCGTCCCAAGAGTTCCTTCAAATGCCCCTTGCTCAACAAGTAACCAATTTCCTTTCTCAGTGCAATGCACTCTTCAGTGAGATGCCCAAAATCCTCATGATATGCACACCACTTGGACTTATCCTTTGTAGCAGCTGGTTTATCACTCTTCCTTGGCCACCTAGCTTTCTCACCTAGATTCTGCATTGCAAGGATTAGTTCATTGTTATCAACAGAAAAACAGTATTCAGAAATAGGAGGATAATCCTCATCATCCTCTTCTTGTTCCACTGCATGCACATTCTGGTTATCAGATCTGTTGTAGGATTTGGATTTGTTGTTCCTGAAGTAGGATCCTTGTTTCTCCTGTTTTAAGGATCCTGCTAATCTATCCTGGATCCTTTTGTCATCCTCTAGGCGGATGAACCTAAGGGCCCTGGTTCTTACTTCATCAAGATTCCTGCAAGGTGTCATAACAAGATCATCATAGAACAATGAATCCCTAAGTAATCCCATTTTAAAGGCTTCTACAGCCGTAGCAATATCCAAATTAGGAATATCTAAGGATTCTTTACTAAACTTAGTGATATAATCTCTAAGTGATTCATTTTGACCTTGTGTTACCCTATATAGATCACTAGTTAATCGTTCAAACTTTCTACTACAAGAGAATTGACTATTAAACAAATTAACTAGATTAGCAAATGAAGTAATAGAGTAAGGTGGAAGACTTAGCAGCCATTTAAGAGCAGATCCTGTAAGTGTGGATCCAAATCCCTTGCATAGACATGCTTCTTTTAACCTTTCAGGAATTGGATTGATCCTCATCCTCTCCCTGTATTGAGCTACATGCTCCTCTGGATCCGTCGAACCATCATATAGCTTCATAGATGGTATCTGGAATCTTTTAGGTATCTCAGCATCACATAAGGGTGGTGCAAAACGAGATATCCTATGGCTACCATCTGCAATTTCAGGGATGGGTTTAACCACTCCCGGTACACTGGATATCATATCCTTAAGCTTCTGTAGCTCTCTAGCCATAGCCTGATTAATACCTGTATCCTGCATTAAGCCATGGTTAGTGTTATATGAATTATTAAAAATGTTACCTCCCACAGGATTCGTGTTTGGAATTGCGGATGTGAATCCATATTGTCGAGACTCTGGCATGATTGAGGGACCAGAGGGAGCAATGGTCTGCATTGGTATGAAGTCTCCTTGATGAACGTCCGAGCTCTGAGGCTGCATACTTCTCAAAAATCCTTGATCCTGAAGGGCATTGGATCCTTGAAGTTGAGATGATCCTTGAACCTGAAAGGATCCTGGAACCAGAGAGGATCCTGGGACAAAGGAGGATCCTTGGACCGGGAAGGGTCCTTGGACCTGGGAGGATCCTTGGACCTGGGAGGATCCTTGGACCTGGGAGGATCCTTGAACTGCATGCATTCCCAAATATCCTCCTGACGTGTAGTATCCCTGATGCTGAGAAGAGGATCCTGATGGTTGAGAAGAGGATCCTTGAGGCTGGAAGTGAGAGCCAAATGCCTGACTCATAGTTGCTGTTCCATAACGCCTTCCTGGTAATTCACCCAAGTATTGCACGTCCGGAATTGCTAAGTGTTGGGAGGTTATGACTGGAGTGTCAAAGTTTAGCGATCTTGGCATCAGAGGGGAGTGATCCTCCACTGATTTCTTATGTTTTTTGATCTCATCGATCTCCCGGAGGATCCTTTCGTTGGTTTTGTCCTGCTCTTGTGCATGATTCCTCATCTGCAAAATCAGAGTGTAAAGATCATTAGTAGTAGGATTAGTTGAAACAGAAGAAGTTGGTGGTTTTTGGAAAATGGGGGTTGGTTTCTTCGCAGCATTCTCAGCATTCTTCTGGGATCCAGAAGGTGGCGGAGGCAAGGGAGGAACGCCTTGTGAAGAACTGAATGACGGCATCAAGTTTGAAGTGTTCTTTGCTGAAGAAGCCATCTGCCTGGTTGTTATGGACCGAAATGATCACGAATATACGAATCTTCTTAGGAATGAAGCACCAATTGCCCCACGGTGGGCGCCAAACTGTTTTGGTCAAAAATCAAGCAATGATAATGCAACCAAACTTTCTGTTGTGAGGTATGATGCTTGAATTGATGAACAACAATAAGGATCACTATGAAATGTAACGAACAAGTGACACGAAGATTTATACGAGGAAAAAGCCCTTGATCAATGAATGATCTCCGGCATAAAAAACCTCGGGTGATGGAAACTACCGATCACCAACTCAAATTAAACAAGAAAATGTCATACAACTTCGGATGATAGCGAGCTAAGTACAAGGATCACTATAGTGTATTGTGTAAAAAAGTGTGTAATCGCCAAGTGAGTTAACGAGAGCTGGTGAGAGCAGTTGTAAGAGTGTGTGTGTAGCCAAAAATAGCCAAGTGTTTTCTAATTAGCTCGCTACCCCTTTAAAAATGGAAAATATCTACACTAACTAACATTCCGCAAATGGTGCAAGTCATCCACGACTCCATAACGTCCACTTTTGGCCAGGCACGTGCGGAATAAACATAGAATATACTCCAGGAATATCGCCAAGACCAAGTCCAAGCTGGTACTCCTGCAAAACAGTTTCGAATTCAAAGTAGACAACCGTTAGTACAAGGATCCTTATGATGATCCATGATCCTGATCCTGCAACACTTCTGAGG
This sequence comes from Helianthus tuberosus, assembly GCA_030545235.1. Taxonomy (NCBI): domain Eukaryota; kingdom Viridiplantae; phylum Streptophyta; class Magnoliopsida; order Asterales; family Asteraceae; genus Helianthus; species Helianthus tuberosus. The sequence continues at coordinate 16,537 of JARYGA010007271.1, read as the reverse complement.
ATCACTACTACAGACAGAATTGAGGATCACTAAACCCAACAGTAAATGAGGATCACTGATCATTTAGAAATCCACCCCTAACAGGATGCATATTATTATTAGTGTAATTTTCTTTCTGTTGGTATTGTAATAGACGCATAGTATATGAAAATAGAGTACAAGTCGCAATGATCGACGATTTTGGTTAAATTGCGTGTCATGTAATTAACTATATTACCTATTATTTGTGATATTAATATGGGGTAAATGTTTAAAATTCAGATGGCCGACGAAGGAAATCAAGGAAATCTGAATAATGATAACCAGAGTAACATTAACGTGGTTAATGAGAATCCAAGCATCAATAACAATAACAATGGAAATCAAGTGGACAATAGTGCTATCCAACACATAGTAGCACAGGGAATTATAGATGCAATGCCATTTATACTTCAAACTGTTAAAGATGCTAATAATAAAAGTAAACATAGCAGTAAGCGACCTGTTGAACCAGAAAACAGTGTAAACAATGGACCTGTACTTCAAATGCCTATTCCCAAAAGAAGAAGAACCATGCCTTATGGTTGTTCTTATAAAGAATTCTGGTCTTGTAAACCAATGGAATTCTCGGGCAATGAAGGGGCCATTGCAACCTTACGTTGGATAGAAAAGACTGAGGCAGTTTAAGGATAAGCAAGTGTGCTGAAGAAGATAGAATATTGTTTGCTTCTAATCTGTTTAAAAATGCAGCACTAGAATGGTGGAACACTATCCTCCAAACAAAAGGAAGTGATAGAACCTACAATATGGAATGAGAAGAATTTAAGAATAAGGTAGAAAGGAAATTCTGCCCACCCAATGAAAAGGAACAGATAGCAAACAAATTCGTAAACGTTAGGATGACTGGTGTGGATAGTAAGGGATATACTAAAATATTCTTTGAATATGCCAGAATAGTGTCAACTCTTGCTTCACCAGAACCAGTGTTAATCTCCCGTTATATTTGGGGATTAATTGGAGAGATTAGACACGTAGTCAAGGCAGCTAGACCTCAAACTATAGAAGAAGCTGTAGAACTAGCCAATACCTTGACTGATGAGTTAGTCCGTACCAGAGAAGAGGATCAAAGGAGGAACCTAACCCAGAAGTTGACTCAAGAATTTCGTTCTGGAAATTCTAACCGTGGGAAAAATATAGGTTCTACCTCTGCACCCTACTGTAGGTATTGCAAAAGAAAGCATTCGGGGAGATGCTCCATATATTGTAACTTTTGCAAAATATCGGGACACAAGGAAGAAAACTGCAGGAAGAAAGCTAACAGTAAGGTATGTTACAATTGCGGAGAACAAGGTCATATCAAACTGAATTGCCCAAAATTAGCTCCAGCTCCAGATAACAAGAATACTAAAAATGCTAGAGCATTTGTTCTGACTGCAGAAGAAGCCAAGATGATTCCAGATGTCATAGCTGGTACGTTTTTAGTTAATGATGTCTTTGCTAAAGTATTATTTGACTCTGGTGCAAACCAAAGTTTTATTAATACATCGTTTTGCAAATTTCTAAATCAGTCATTAACTAAACTACCACATGAATGCGTAGTAGAGACATCTAATGGAGAAACTGTTAGAATTTCTGAAATCTTGCAGGGAGCAAGAATAGAAATTTTAAATCAGAAGTTTATTGCAAATCTTTATCCTATGAATCTGGTAGGATTTGACGTTGTTTTAGGAATGGATTGGTTAATAGCCAATAAAGCTAGTATTTTATGTGATCAAAAGTTAATTCAAGTAAATTCACCAAAAGGTAAAATGATCACAATTAAAGGAGATAAATCTTCTAGATCTACTAAATTCATTTCTGTGATGAAAACTGCAAGTTGTATGAGAAAAGGTTCTATAGTATATTTGATTTCTATAATCATTAACACTAAAGGAAAGGATTTAAAAGATATTCCAGTAGTATCTTAGTTTTCAGATGTATTTCCAGAAGAATTGCCAGGACAACCTCCGGACAGAGAAGTTGAATTCAGAATTCACTTAATACCAGGAACATCACCGATTGCCAAAGCACCTTACCGTTTGGCACCCGCTGAAATGCAAGAATTGAAGAAACAATTAGATGAATTGTTGGAGAAAGGATTTATACAACCAAGTTCGTCGCCATGGGGAGCGCCGATACTGTTTGTTAAAAAGAAGGACGGATCAATGCGTATGTGCATTGACTACCGTGAATTAAACAAGGTCACGATTAAGAATCGGTACCCATTACCGAGAATCGATGATTTGTTTGATCAACTACAAGGAGCTCGATTTTTCTCTAAAATCGATTTAAGATCAGGATATCATCAATTAAAGGTACAGGAAGAGGACATTCCTAAGACCGCTTTTAGAACAAGGTATGGCCATTATGAATTTACTGTCATGCCATTTGGTTTAACCAATGCCCCAACTGCATTTATGGACATGATGAACCGAATATGTAAGCCATATTTGGATAAATTCATAATTGTCTTTATATATGATATTCTAATTTACTCTAAAAGTAAAGAGGATCATGCAAAGCATTTGCACGCACTTTTAAGTTTATTACAAAAGGAAAAGTTTTATGCTAAGTTTTCTAAGTGTGAATTTTGGTTAGAACAGGTACAATTCCTTGGACACCTAGTCAATCATGAAGGAATTCATGTAGATCCAACAAAGATTGACGCAATTACTAAATGGAAAACCCCTGAGTCACCAACTGAAGTTAGAAGTTTCTTAGGATTGGCAGGTTATTATAGAAGATTTATTAAAGATTTCTCTAGAATAGCCATTCCCTTAACTAAGTTAACTTGTAAATTTGTTAAGTTTGAATGGGGATTTAAACAAGAAGAAGCATTTAGAATCCTTAAGAAAAGATTAACCCATACACCTATACTAGCGTTACCAGAAGGAACTGAAGACTTCGTAGTCTATTGTGATGCTTCTAAATTAGGTTATGGATGTGTGTTAATGCAACGACAAAAGGTTATAGCTTACGCATCTAGACAACTTAAGAATCATGAAGAGAATTATTCAACTCATGATTTAGAATTAGGAGCTATAATTTTTGCTCTTAAGATTTGGAGACATTACCTTTATGGTAGTAAGCTTACTGTATTCACCGATCATAAGAGTCTAAGGTATGTTTTCAAGCAAAAAGAATTGAATATGAGACAAAGACGTTGGATGTAATTTCTTAGTGATTATGATTGTGATATCCAGTATCATGAAGGAAAAGCAAATGTAGTGGCAGATGCTTTAAGCCGAAAGTATCATGAAAAGCCAAGAAGGGTAGGTTCTCTTAAATTAAATCTGCACGTAGATTTGAATGAGCAATAAGAGAAGAACAAGAATCAGTAATCAAGGATGATTCTGAAAAATTAAAAGGTATGTTAAAAGAATTAGAACAAGGAACAGATGGAATATGGAGATTCCATGAAAAGAGAATGTGGATACCTAAATTAGGAAACCTACGTCATCGTATACTAGAAGAAGCCCATAAATCTAAGTATACAATGCATCCAGGAAGTGATAAAATGTATCAGGATTTAAGGAAAAATTTCTGGTGGATAGGAATGAAAAAGGACATAGCAACCTATGTTTCTAAATGTTTAACTTGTTCACAAGTTAAAGCTGAACACCAGAAACCCTCAGGTTTGTTACAATAATTAGAAATGCCAGTTTGGAAATGGGAATTTATAACAATGGATTTTGTTACTAAATTACCCAAAACTAGGAAAGGAAATGATACAATCTGGGTGATTGTAGATAGGCTAACCAAGTCAGCTCATTTTCTACCAATGAAGGAAACAATTAGTATGGAACAATTATCTAAATTGTATGTAAATGAAATTGTTTCTTTACATGGTATTCCTTTATCAATTGTTTCTGATAGGGATAGTCGATTTACATCTCATTTTTGGTCAAGTTTCCAAAAGGCAATGGGAACCAAGTTAAAGTTAAGTACGACTTATCATCCACAAACAGATGGACAAAGCGAAAGGATAATTCAGACAATGGAGGACATGCTTAGAGCTTGTGTAATTGATTTTGGAGGTAATTGGGACGATCACTTACCTTTAATAAAATTTTCTTATAATAATAGTTATCACACAAGTATAAATGTTGCACCATTCGAAGCACTTTATGGACGAAAGTGTCGAACCCCAGTCTGTTGGGCAGAAATTGGGGAAAAGCAACTATCTGGACCTGAGATAGTGCAAGAAACAACCGATAAAATTATTCAAGTCAAGGAACGACTGAAAGCAGCACGTGATAGACAGAAAAGTTATGCTAATAATAGGCGAAAACCATTGGAGTTTCAAGTAGGAGATAAAGTATTATTGAAAGTCTCTCCTTGGAAAGGAGTGGTAAGATTCATCAAACGAGGAAAGCTAAGTCCCAGGTATGTTGGACCTTTTAAGATTATTAGAAGAATAGGACCTGTAGCTTATCAGCTACAACTGCCAGAGGAAATGGCAGGAATACATGATGTGTTTCATGTATCTAATCTTAAAAAGTGTTTAGCTGATGAATCATTGATAGTACCTCTTAAGGATATAGAGGTAAATGAACAACTCAAATTTGTAGAAAGACCTCTACAGATTGAAGATAGGAAAGTCAAGAATCTCAAACACAAGAGACTAGTTCTAGTCAAAGTGAAGTGGGACTCCAAAAGAGGACATGAGTACACATGGGAGCTCGAGTCAGAAATGCAAAAGAAATATCCGCATTTATTCCAGTAGATCTCGAGGACGAGCTCTAAATAAGGTGGGGAGAATGTAACAACCCTCGGTAAAACCGACACTCTCATAATATGTCTAACACCCTATTATATGTTAGAATGTCCTAATATGTTTTATATTACACCCCGTATGTGAAAACCGAGCCCTAGTTATGTTATAATTATAAAATAAATCAAAAATAAGAAAAATGGAGCTGAGGCGGGCCGCGTAGACCCACCCCAACATCTTACGCGGGCGGTATCAATGCAGGAATTGACTTCGCTGACTTCTTTAGTTGAAGCGGGCCGCGTAAGAGTATATGTGTAGTTGACGCGGGCCGCGACAGATCATGAAACGCGGAAGCATCCGGTGCTGACACGTGTCAACATCGTGGCGAGTCTAGTAGCTGACCCAGCTAAGCTACAGCGTTGACCAATGTTGACGCGGGCCGCGTAAGTGACCCTTGTCTTTCACGCGGGCCGCGACAGGACCAGAAATCAGAACTATAAATAGATAGCATCAGATTACAATTTCCGTCGCTCACATTTCAATCTCAATCTCGAATTCTGAAAGTATTAGACATATTTTGCAAGTATTATACCCCTAATTAGCAAGGTTCTGCTCCGTTGTAAGTATTATAACCCCAGTTTCATAATAGTTACGCTGCCCGATTGATTTAGGGTTCCGTAACAACTGTCGTGGTTCTGCCCGACGTAGTTGTTGGAATGTCGTCTCGGGGAGGGTATCATTAATATTTTCAATGGGTTATAATACTAACCAATGTACATTTGTATAAATTATAGATTATATCCAGGAAACCCTTACGAAAAGCCTAAGACAGCAATGTGAGTTTATCCTCTTTTTGTTAACCTTTTTGGAATGTTTTACCAAACCTTAAATGTTTTAGTATGAAATTAAGCGGTGATTGAGTCTTTGTAGTTCTTCAATTACTGCCGGTATTATGGGGTTTTGTATACAAAATTTATTACTACGAGTAGTAGTAAGTCGGGAACGACAGTACATTACCATTGGACGACGAGTTAGCCAATGGGTAATTTGACCATAGCCATAGATCCGGTCGAGTGGCAAATACTGAATGAGTAATTGTGTAGAAATAAACAATGTGATCGCTCTCAATACTGTTTTAATTGATAAAATGTTTCTTGATTAAACTGGGATTCACTCACCAGTATTCCCGACTGACAAATGTTTTTAAAACGCGTTACAGGTAACACAATGTGAACAGTCAATTAATGAAAGCCAGCTGGAGAGCACTGAAGGCTTGGGAAAAATGTGGCTATAAAAGTTACCTAATAAACGATGTTTTAAATTCAATAAAATAGGGTTTGTCCATATAAATGTATTGTAATAAGAAACTTGGGTTTTACCCATATGATTATTAATATTAAATGAGGTGGTTTTACTCTGATAAACATTTCCTAACTACGGTCCTGATGAAAATTCCGCTGCGAGATTTAATAACACTGATACCACCACAACTGAGATCGCGTCCGCCCGTTCCCGGGAATAAGGGATCGGGGGTTGCGACAAGTACCACAGGCATCGTTGTAAAGGTGGAGCAGATGCTGGAGGCCCTGTAAGTCAAAATTCAGGAATAAATCATTATTTGCTAACCTGGATATCCTGTCAGGATATTACCTTATTAAGGAAGGATGTCATCGGTTCCAAGGAATCAGTGAAGCTAAGCTCATCATAAGAGAACCCTTCGGAGCCTGGAGCACTGACTTCGGAGTTCTTCCTCTTCTTTGAGGTGGAAGCACGAGTCCTTGGATTAGCTTTAGGAGCCGGGAGCGGCTTGGAGCTGGTGGCAGCAGGGGTCTCTTTCTTGACCATGACTGGAGTAGGGTGACTGTCAAGCTCATCGAGATCAAGGAAGACTGGAACTTTGCTGGAATCTGCATACAGGGAGTAAAAATTTCTCCTAAGTAAATCAAATAAAAACATATATGCAGGATATTGTGCAGGATCCTTACCAGACATGTTTGCACTGGAAAGAGGGCTTGGAGATGGTGGAGACGGGTTAAAACTTCTTTCAGCCTCTGGAAGGAGTCTGATAGCGTCGATCCTCTTCTGTGAATCTGCAAGGGGAGGTGCAAGCTTCCTAAAATCAGCTGCATACAAAACAGTAAAAAGAAAGTTGATCAATTCAGGATATGGAACAGGATAAGAGGCAGGATCATCCTTAAACCCTAAATCCTACCCTTTCTCAACCACTTCACCGGATATTCCGTTCCACCAGGGATTGAGTCTCTTTTTACAAAGAAGAACTTGGATTGCCATTTATCCTCGTTCCTGGTGGCACGAAGTATCAACGGCTCGCCGGAGGTGGAGTAAAACAAAAATCTACAGGATCCGTGGCATCTAAGCCGGTAAGCTAGGGGGAGGTCATGAACAGAAAGATCAGGAATGTGATTCTTCTTGATCTGGTCAAGAACGGACAAGACACGCCAAAGCATCGGCATTGTTTGGCTAAAAGAGATTTTTGTAATGTTGAAGAAATCGGTGATAAAGTCTGGAAAGGGGAACCGTAACCCTAAGGTGAAAGGAAAGGCACTAAAGCACAACCATTCGTCGGAAACCATGTCCGACCGGATTTCCCGGTCAAACGGCCGGAATACCGTCCCTTCCGGGAAGATACCGGAGGATTTGAGGGCCGACAAATGGGTGCTATCAAAGGTACATATTTCTTTCTCCGGATCCTGGAGAAGATTCTGTTGTATGAATGTGGGGGTGGAGTCGCCGGAACTTGATCTTGTTTGCCTTGTCATATTCTCGCCGGAATGCTGAACAGAAAGAGAGAAGAAGATGGAAAAGAGAAAGAGGATTTTACCTTTTTTCACTTCGGTAAAGAATAAATGGGATAAGGATGAGAAGCTATAGGGTGGTGATGAGTAAATGTAGGTTGAGCAGTTGCAAACGGTTACATCATGGGTCTAATCTCTTAAATTGCCTCGTTCTCTGTAAAAAATATAACCGTTAGTGCCAGGATACTAAACGGTAACATTTTTTGGGGACAATTGTTATGGGTGAAATTCTGAGTTCATATCTTGGGAAATATCTTGACTTATATCTTGGTTGTATGATATCTGTTCATATCCGGGATGCTCATTCAGGATATTGGTAACATCCTGAATGGTATCCTCAGGATTACTAACGGGTTGTGTGCAGGAGTACGCGTCCAGATGCCCAACGTTCACGAAGATCCTTTCTCCGGGAGACTCGGTCCAAGTCGTTCAAATGAAGACGTTGAAGCCGCATTACTCGGTCTACAACGTTAACAATGGAATATTCGGGAGCATCCCATATTTATAGGAATTTTAGTTTGTATTTCGTTACTATAAATAGGTGGGTATATCAGATCGAATAGGACATCACAGCTACACTCACTACACTCTCACACTTTTTCTCTCGCAATTTTTACTTTCACACAAAGCATTGTAACACTTAGCGATCTGGTCAATATCCTGCACTGTATCCTGACGTTTGAAGCAATAAGAAGAACTAGGCAGCTGCGATTGTCAGCTCCCGAGGTTTTATGCCGGCGATCTAGATTGATCAAGGGCTTTCCTCGTACATCTCGTGTCATTTCCTTTACTTTTTGCTCATAGTTTGATCGCAGATACAGCTCAATATCCTGAGCCGTATCCTGAAAACTGTTTTTACAAACAACATAACCAACATATTTCCAACACACTTTTTAGCACACTACCTCACTTAACTAATTTGATCACTTAATTGCTTCGGTAATTTTTTACCAAAACAAGTAGCATATCCCTACCTTCAATCCATTTTTTTAAGTTTTTGGTACATATACTCTAAAAATGGGTGTCATGCTCCACAATAAGGAAAAATGTGTGATGTGAAAAAACTAGAAAAACATATGCTAAAAATGCTTTATTGGAAATGGTCTAAGACGAATAATAATATGATGAGTAAATTATAAAAATCGTCCTTTATGTATGTCACTTATTACAAACTGTGTCCTTTATCTTCAATAATTACAGAAAACGTATTCGATGTTTGCAAACCATTGCAATTTATATCTTTTAGCCCTAACTTAGTTAATTTTTTTGTGGTTAAATCTGACTATATGGTAAACTGCAGTTTACATTGCCTAGTCAGCTGGCGTAAAAATCCCAAGTTAAATCACTGGTGTATTAAAACAAGTTCCCGATACAAAACAAATCTTGATTTCTCGTTTAACTTTATTGCATTACAAGGTCCCTATACAAAACAAATCTTTATTTCTCGTTTAACTTTATTGCATTATAATTGAAAGTTTTATTTTGAACAACTCTAACATGCTCATATGAACTCTTCAAACCCACCTATCTTGTATAAATAGGAAGTGTTGTCACATGCCAACTAAAGTTTTTAATATTGCAAAAACTTTATGTACGTTTGAGCCACGATGTAAGATATTTTAACAATTTAACTCGTAGAGTTGAAACATGAAAACCAAAAGAGAAAAGTGTTGAGAGAGTATATTATTGAATAAGAAAGTCATCACATCAAGTTCCCTTGCTTCTGGAATTCTAAATTTGCCAGCTATAATCATATATCTAAACAGGGCCGGCCCTGAGGGTGTGCGGGGAGGACCACCGGCCAGGGTCCGTAATTCCGAGGGGCACGTTAAGTATTCGTCAGAGGGACATGAAACTGAAGTATACAAACAATATCTAAAAAAACTAATGAATTTTTCACCCTTGCATTGTTAAAAATGGAAAGACATGACCAGAAAATCCTTTTTTCCGGCGAGAAACTACGACGCGGAAGTTGTCGGTCGTGTTAACTATTCTTCTGAGTGTTGGGGGCTGCGCAATTTAAATTGAGATGGAATGCAGAGATAATATTAGGTTTTATTTTGGTTGTGTTGGGCCTTCCAGAAATAAAGAAATAAGGCCCAACTCATTAGAAAATTACAATACATAATAATTTATTTTATTCCTTTCTATCTTGGGTGGAACTGGAACATACAGGCTATTTAGTGTATGCAGTCAAAGTAGTTAGTAAGTTGTAGGCAAATTAATCCATAGATTAAATATTCATGCTTCTATTTAGCATATGATTGTCGATTATTTGCGTGTTATTTGTCGTTAATAGTCGATTAGTTAGGACTTAGGTGCTATTTGGCGTTAATTGTCGATTATTTGAGTGTTATTTGACATTAATTGTCGATTATTTAGGCGATAATTTGGTTGAGACTTTGTTAGAAATTGGGGGGGGGGGGGGGGGGTTTGCACTTTTGCCTATAGTCTTGTTAATTTGGTATTTTTTTTTTTTTGTGTGTGTGTGGGGGGGAGGGGGTGGGGGGTGCATTTTATGTGTTATTTCGTTAAGGCTTAAGGGCACATTTTTTCGAGCTTGGACAGGGCACCTGAATTCTCAGGGCCGGCTCTGTATCTAAAATTTAGAAAATGACATATATAATAAAATTAAATAAATACATGAATTTAGATAATAAATCATTTACGCGCTTTTGCACTAAATTTAGAATGGCTAGAGATTGCGAAAGTTGGGAGAAAATCATCAATGTTGAAATCAAAGCTCTAAATGATGGGCTTTGGGCTTGTGGGAACTCCACCCCTAAGTTGTGTCGTTTTTACGTTTGGCCGTTTTCTACTGTCTAGCAAATCCAAGTAGAAGTATGATAACTATTGAATTAGCTTCGTATCACTTACACTTACATGACATGTAACGACCAACTGACCAAGGCTCTACTTCTAAAGGTGTGCGTTGATCAAGATTTCAGTCCTAAAGCCATGATGCACGAATTTGAGCTCTCGGTTAGGCATAACGTTTAACATTAACTCAAACTTCTTGTAAATGAATCTTATTAAGGATTTGAAACAACTTGAAGAGAAAAAGTAAGCTAAGAACCCACACACTTAAAAGGGGTCCGATGGACATGATGTTTTGCTTGAGGAGTTGAGACACATTTGAGGGTATCTCTAACGGTCTTAGTAACTTCATGTTTGTCACATGACATGCATATATGTTAAATCTATGTATTCTTAAATAAAAGAACATAAAATATTAATACGATAAATATATAGTTTGATACCAACATCAAAACCAAATATACCAACGTCCAAACCAAATATGAAACACTTGGCATTTTAAAGCCGATGGTCCCGTCATTTCGACAGGTTGCAAGGTTGTTCTTTAGTTTTTTTATTGGACGATAAGTGTCACTAAATTGAGAGAGTATAATATGAATGATGTATGACGAAATATTTAATTTTTTCGTTACGTTTATTTAGGAAAGCTAGATTTGGTAGCGACAACGCACAAAGAGCATGTAGAATGCACATCGGCTTGACAACCACACTCATAAAAAGAACGCTGAAGTAAAAGCATTTTTATTTTTTAAGTTATAAAACTTTAAACAAACTAGTGACAACTAGTGAGAAGACGTGTGGTCACTTTTTGTTAAAATATTATTTATTCTATGTTCATCTCAAAGCTTTTGGATAACAGTTTTCTTGCAAATTAGTTGCGTGAAATATGCTACAGATCTTGAAAGCGAAATTTGTATTTATGTTTATATTTTCAGTGGAAATTAAATAGCAAGGTTGATTTAAATGTTCTAATGGTTTGAGTTGAAGAGCATGTGCCGTCTCTTTGACAGCAACCGATCATGTCGATATAGAGACTGCAAATATAATATAATTATTATATCTTTCTCCTAAATCTCGTATTGGTATTTCTACATATGTACATATAGCGAAGTGTTTTGTAGTCTTGTGTATCATAAAGTATAGTAAATGCTTCATTTCTAAGTGATTGATATTTCTAGTCTTATTATAGACATTGGTCTTGTAGTGTAGATTTAGAAATATTTGAAGGTCGCAATGCTGTGGGCTGTGCTTGAACGTTTGGGTTACTGGCTAGTCCTAGACTTTATCGGGGGACGGAATCAGTGTCAATGAAGAGGTGTACGTGCCTAGTCGTGCAAACAACGAACGCACCACTGGTCGAGAACTGGCGCCGCTCTCCTGATGAGTCCAAGGCAGGACGAAACCAGTGACCCACACAAAGAAGCGGGATAGATTGGCTTGTCCCCGGGGACTTGGGGACGCCACACGGGGGTCGAAAAGTAACCCCGTGACATTAATTAGTGAGTGTAAGTTAGCCGTTAAAAAATAAATTGTTAGACACCTTCTTTGTCTCACTACGAAAACATAAATTATAAACCATATATCTACTTAGCAACAAAAACCAAAACAACCCGACAAAAGTGGCATCTCGTTTGCTACCCATTTTCAGGGTCCAACCCATTTCTTTACACCAAACCTTTGCATAAACCGCTCCGCCATTCCCTGCAAGAATTCTATACTTGTCCTTCCTTGTAAAATTGGTGCACCCGAACCTAAAAATCGCCGTCAAGATTCTCTATACGTAATTAGTGACTTCTTGCGGCCATGTAGCTTTCAACGGCAATTGTTTCAAGAACGTCACCTTGTAGACTGGTCTTGGGTTCAAGAAGAAAAAAATCATGTCTAACCCTTTCTCCATGTAACGCCCATCGTTTCGATACTTTTATTATCTCGGAAAGTCTCATCATACTTCCTATCTTGTGATGCTTTTACACTCAAGACGATCGATCATAATGAGAAATGATACTATTTGAATCTTAAATTTTGTCGAACTATGTGAAACTTTTACTCTATGTGATGCTTTTGTGATGCTTCTCATATATAAACGATGTGAATCTTGACTTTTGTGATGCTTTATATATGAACGATGTGAATCTTGACTCTTGTGATGCTTTATATGTGAACGATGTGTATATTCTAGAAACTTGACACTTATTATGCTTGATAAACAAGAGGCTAGTTTTAACACAAATCCGAAACACGAAGTTACTCTTGTTCTTGGATGCCTAGAGGAATAATAATGCTATAATAATCACTCGCAATAAAATGCAACGCTTAACCTAGCTCACAAAACGAACCAAAGTCGGAAAACTAGCAAACGCGAATCGGCTGTCCGAATTGACATCCGATCGAATGACCATCCGTCCGGATGACCATCCGACCGGATGGCCATTCGACCGGAACGCTATCCGACACCTGACACTCTCCACCGACTTAACCCCATTCGATCGCAGTCATTCGACTAGCCCTGTCACCGTCATCTATAAATAGGACACTTAACCCTTCATTTTCACCTTTCACCCTGCCACCCAATCACACGCACTCAAGTCACTCCCAGTCAATGTAATCACGATTCAAGGCCATCTCGTAAGTATTTCTCCTCAAATCTTGTACAACCTTCATCTTTAATCACTTTTACACCATATTCTTCATCAAAATCACACGAACTTTTTTCGAAAACCAATTGATTTGGACCTATTGAAGGTGGTTTCCACTCGGTTGCTTATGCAAACTGTCGTGGATCACCATTTAACCAAGAATGCTTCCAGATCTAACGGATTTTCACAACTTTTATACAAGATCTAAAGGATTATCACACTTTTATACCAGATCTAACGGAATTTCACATGTTTCCGGCTCGGATTTAATAATCTCCACGTTTTACAAATTGATTCCTGAACTTTTCCTCGTTTTTTACAAAACAGTGGAGAAACCAGACTCAATCGGGCTCTCAACTCGTTCCTTGGTCGAGAGTCGGCTTGAAGACTGATCTCCACCGGAGAAATGGACTGATTAACGGGTCAAACATGAAATTTCACTGAAAACAGTTCGTCTGTCCGACGGGGTGATACCCATCCGATTGAACGAGCTGGGTTTGGTATGTTTCCATTGTTTGACACGCCGTCACACCGTCTCCGTTAACTCAAGGCTTAGAAAATTTTACGAAACTTCACCCACTGGCCATCTGTTCGAATGGCCATCCAATCGAATGACCATCCGTCCAGATGATCTGATTATGATAACACTTGTTGTTTGTTTTTACAGGACACTATGATCAAAAACTTAAAAAGTTCACAGACACCTACACATTGTTCGAATGGCCATCCGCTCGGATGACCATCCGACCGGATGACCATCCACTCGGGTAGTCTGTCAGACACTTTAACTCGATTTTCGCATTATTCGACACTTTGTTCCCGACCGGGTCAGCACTTAGAGGACTTATGCTCTGTTCCCCGCACGCATGCTGATTCAGCGCTCCCTTCGATCCAATCCTACTGTGTTTAGGATTCTAAGCACCCACTGTGAGTATACTCAATCCCTTTTTGTTTTAAACACTTTTGGGATGCAACATGTATTCTATATCAAACACTTGACACTTGAAACTTGTTTATAAACATACTCTATCCGCATTAAACATGAGAACATGATACTTGTGATACTTGAGTCTTTTATGCTATGTGAACGTTTGATTCTTATGTGTAGCTCGCCTTAACAATTATAGCGCTATAGGGGTAACGTACCGCTCTTTGAGTCTTGGGGAGTATTGTTAAGTTTTGATTCTTTTACCTTCTCTTCATTGCGACGAAGTAGGAAAGGCACGTTAACGCGTTGAAGACTTGGGTTATCATATGAACCACGTTAACTAGCATGTTGAAACTTGCGATATGTTGTTCATGTTGGATATGAGTTTTATACGTTTAAACTATTATGCTATGTATTCAAACTTGTATACTCGCCAACATTTTTGTTGATTCTATTTTAATACATGTTGCAGGTTGATAAGTTTGGACGTGAAGAAATCAAGCTAGGATGATACTTAGAAACTCATCTTAGAGAAACAATATTCTGAAACATGTTTTGATCTATGTTTTGATACAATTTGTTTGATTAATTTGTGAATGACAATTTGGTGCTTATTATGAAATCTGATTAATATATATTGAAACAAGTAGCGTTATGGATTCTCTTGAGCAATCTGATTCGTTTAGTGCCGCGCCCCGATGTTTCCGCCATCGGTTGGGGTGTGACACTCCAACCCTTAGCTGTTGTTGCATTAAAAATCCCTCCCTGATGGTTCACTTCACTGCAACAGGCACAATGTGATTTGTTAGCTCCACGAAAGTGTATTGAATCGTAGTAGGAAGGGTACGCTACAAGTTGTACCTTAAAGAATCGTAACAGAAAATAAACAATATTAATGAATAATAATTTTGTGTGTTAGATGATTAAAAACTCTCTCATTATATAAAGAGATTTTAATGAAAACGATAATAATAAAATTAACTTAGCTAGTAATAATAAAACTCCTTATTAATAACAAAATAATAGTATTTATATTTATAATTCTAATAAAGCATTTCATGCCACGTGGCATTCTCTCATTCAAATCAATAATAATAATATTATTAGTTAATTAATAAATACAAACAATGAAAGATTCATGCGGTATACTTCCTTAACAATATAAATACATTCATTTACGAATCAATCAATGAAGGATTCATATGATATACTTCGGTAACAACATAAACACATCCATCTACGAATCAATCATAAAGAAGAGGCAATGATCATTATCAATAAAGATATAAATTTCTCGTACATATATTATTACTAATACTAACGTTACGTTCAGTAACTTTTTTTTCATATGTATATATATATCTTATGATTTAGGTGGATATTGATCATTTACTTTTGATTATCTAAAATATAACTAGTTATTTAATAACAATTCTATTTTTATAGTAAACAATTCGAAATAATATCGTGTGCCAACGCCCCCACATCCTTTAAAATGATTCTTTTACTTTATGTTTAAAATATCTGTTAATCTATTATTTTCATATTGTAATAATGAAAATGGTAAAGAATAGGTTAATTCGACGCTTGAAAACCGGTTTACTTTCATGCTTTGAAAACACATTTAACGTTATTGCTTGGTTAAGAAAACATATATAATGTTATTGTTTGGTTAAGCAAATATGTTTTAACTTATTTTGGTTTTTGTTTTTTCTTAGTTTATTATTTAACCATAATTTCTTTAATTCAATTTATTTTGATTATTATTTAAGCAAACAATCATTATATTTTTTAATGTGTTAATATCTAAGTTCTAATAGTTTATCAGAGTCAGAATATCTTCATAATAATTTTGATGCAAGTCTATATTCATCGGATGTCCTGAATTGACTTAAATTTTCAGGCTTGCCAAACCATAGATTATTACCAAAGGTAGTGTTCCAGTAACATTATTAAGAAATATTGATCCAAAGAATGGTTTATGCAATGGAACTCGACTATAGAGTCGTATCACTGGGTGATCAGGTTATTTAGGCACTCATGTATTATTGGTGCTCGAACGTTTATCCCTAGATTTCTATTAATACCACCAGGTAAAAGGATTATGTTTTATTTGAAAACAAGGCTGTTTCTTCTCGTTGTATGTTTTCATGATGATAATTATAAGTCAAGGACAATTGCAATATAAAGTTGGTTTGTTTCTAAAAGAATAGTTTTTTTTTGACATTTCTGTAGATTTTTTAAAACATTATAAAATTACATAATTTATATCCTTAAACCCGTGTAATCAGTGTTTGAAAAACCGGTATTTTAATCGTGTTGACTTAGACTCAGAAATGGTTAAACCGGTTGAACCGGGTTGTACCGGGCGGTTCAACCGTGTTAACTAATTAACTCTATAAATCCATAAAATACAATTTCAACTCAAAAAATAATTCAAAACTTCGTCATTCCATAATAAAAAAATATTCCAAAATAAAAAAATCATCCAAAAGTTCATGATTAATCAAATACCCATTATATAGCAATTTGCAAACACTATAACAATTAACAACATGAATGATTGAACAAAAGTCAAAAAAAAGTTGAAAAACCCAATGATTTTCTA
>JARYGA010007270.1:0-23151 GCA_030545235.1 Helianthus tuberosus | reverse complement strand
CGATCCTTATGAATGTTTAATTTTAATATCAAACATAAGAAATTTATGGTAGTATCTTTTTTTAATGACAAACTAACGAACTTTTAAATACTCCATTATATTAAGTATGAGAGTTGAAACTTTACTGTACTAATAAACTAAAAGTTCTTTGTTATTTATCTAAGTGGCTAATATTTTCTATTTTGATATTCAACTAATTCATTTATTAGCCTATTTAAATGGTTTTAAATTATATTATGTTCTTCTTTCTGATTTAACTTTTAATAAAAAAACAAATGTTTAAAATGTTTTTTATATAAAAACAAATTATAATTTAATAATCCAAAGTATTATCTTATGGTTAGTATTAATACATGCCGGTAATATGACCAATGACGCATTTAACTTCTATTTTTGTTGCCAAGTTCAATCATGCTATCTCTCAGTAAAATGATATATAAAAATATTAATACTCTATCTTGTCTCTTTAATTTCCAATAACAACAGCAATACTAAACTTTTATTAGGTTTGATTATTACTATTGTTTTAAAATTCAACTTTGAACATTTAATTCAATGTCAATCCATTAAACCTCATCAACATTCAACAGCTTTGAATATATTGTCCTGCTAACACGATGTCAATCCATTAAACTCTATATATATTGTTCATCTTTCATCTTCCATCTTCGATTCCTTCACCACCAAGCAAAAATATTCATGGCCTATTTTCAGAAATACGTGATTCTCACGCTTCTACTCCTTTCAATCTTTTGCATCAACCAAACAGTCAAGTGCGATGATGATGACGATGGTAACTTCACTATCTTGTTTTTGATCTTAAACTTCAAACACCCTTATAGTTTCTTTGTATTTTTTTAAATCTATGTACATCTTCTTACTTTACCTAAAATAATTGATAAAGAATTACGATGTGGCAATTTTGACTCATAAACCTTTCTATCGATTTCAATCGATGAGGCAATTTAGGTTATGTGTTTTCTCTGTCAGGTCAATTGGATAAAAAAAAAGTTTAGCAAGAAAGAAAATGAATAAAATGAAATGATGTTATGCCCACTTTCAAACACTCATTTAAAAGATTACACATGTTTGTGTCAAGGGCCCCCCACTCGAATCCTCCGCTCGAGTCTAAATTTCCGTATGCCAATTCAGACTCAGATAGCGGATGCCAAATCATACTTCATATATCCGCCCACTTTCCTACATTATAGGTCTATAGAGGTGGCAATATAACATATTAATGATTGAATTTGGATTTTGTCATGTCAAAGAGGTCGTTATTTAATTTAGTTGAAAAAGAATGGTTTAAATAAAAAAAAATTGCTAAAAGAACTTCTCAAACATGTTAAACGTGTCCTAAAGTCTAATTAATGTATGAATAGTTGTTAATATAATGTGGGAAGTACAAAAAAAGTTAAACCCAACTTAACCTAGCCTATTTCTACATGCGCTTGGCCATCAAATCTTTCCACCTTGATTACATCCAACAATTATTACCATTTAATTAACCTTTGTTTTTTTAATTTTTACAGATCATTTAGATGAAGAAGACATCCTTCTCGCTGGAATCAATAGCTACAGAGCAACCCTAAACTTAACAGCTCTAATTGAAAATGAGCGAGCTGAATGCCTAGCTGATGAAATCGCAGACCAATTTAAATACCAACCATGCACAAACACAACTGGCTCCAACACCGTACCTGGAACCGAACCAGAAATTTTCAATTATCAAAACCTTTTACAGAAATGTCATTTGAATGTCAACAATACCAGAGATGGAGTTATTCTTCCTGCTTGTGTTCCAAATCTTGACTCCACCCTAGTACTTTCCAACTATACTATGTCCCGATATTCAAATTACTTAAATGACACCAAGTATACTGGAGTCGGGATTGGTTCTGAAGACAATTGGATTGTCGTTGTGTTGACTACAAACACCCCGGAAGGCAGGTTTTGGTAGTAATGTTGTAAACTAAATAAAAAGAAAGAAGAAGGGTTCCGATTTCAACCATTTGTATTTTATGTTGTCTCCCTATTGGAGCTATTAAATAAAAGACTACCAAAGGGCTTCTAGCCTAGAGGTATCATGTGTGTAAATTGAACTATTAAATAAAAGACTGTCAAAGGGCTTGTAGCCTAGAGGCTTGTGTGTAAATGGTTTGAGTTAAATTTGATAAGTTTTTAGTTGATGAATTTTTATATGAAACCTAATTAATTTATCTTTCAGTGATGAATCTATATTTTGTGGTTTGACATTGAACCAGTTCATTAATTTGCCAATTTAAATTGTCATTCATAAAAGATATAATTATTTTTAACTTGTTGAGGTAATCACCAGTTAAGTTTTAAAAAGTTTGTTACTTAATTAAGATAAGTTTTTCAGGATAACAAGATATGTTTGTATACAGTCAGTTTTGGTCATCTTATAACTTTTAATGTATTTTGGTGATTAGAGGTTTTGGAACCATTAAAGAAATTGTTTAATCAACTTTAGAAAATAAAAACTGATTTCTTTTCATTATTTCAATTAAACGAGTTCATTGATTCTCTTATACGACGAATAAAATCAGGAATAAATTCTAAAGAAATTTCTTCTAACAAAGTAATTTCTATAAATATTCGACGCATAATCTATCTCTATCTATTATAATAAATAAAAACTTTTGTGGGACAGATGTCGCATCCTTAGCCCATCCTATTTTTCTTTTCCCACTCCTTATTTCGGGTCAAGACACGCTGCTCCATCTAAACCCGTTAACCCACATTTGTCTTTGAATTTTGAAGGATTCTTCGGTTATCATGTCGACAGTTGTAGCAAGAACGAGTGGATACTTCACCAGTGTGGAGGGCAAATGAGTGGTGACGTGGCGGCGTTTCATTAGTGGGTGGTATTTGGGTTAGTTTTGATTGTTTATGACTTGTTTATTTTTTTAAAACGCTCCGTTTTAAGCCCTTCTCCCAGGCTTTTTTACAACGCCCCTGTTGACGTGGCTGCCATGCGGCGTCTAATAATGATCAAGATACTTGATAACTTAAATTGTCTTTGTGCATTGTGTTGTTTTCTCTTCAAGAGTGGTCTCAGGTTGGAGCCTGTTTTACCTTTAATGAGTCAGTTCTTGGAGCTCAAAATGTACCAATTTTCTGTATACATGGTTGCGCTTAGATGTCTCCTCACTAAACAACATGGAAATGTGAATTTAGAATTCCTTGAAAACTTTGAACCTACTGATTGAAGCATAAAAGTAAAAATATTTTTTTTAGTCTGGACATTTATTTGACTGTTATGTTTTTTTTTTCACTTGTCAACAAACAGGATGGAGTTTTAAGTCCTGCTGGCTATCAATACGAATAAGGTTGAGGTTTACCAAGTTTTTTCTTATAATAATAATGTAATTATGTGCCAAATGAAATACTTATATTAGTTGCTTCTGTTTGCGTTTCAGCAAAATAATTTCTTTAAAAAAATGTGATTATACTATAGATATATGGGCCAAACTATCTGTACACCTTGGTTGGCTATCTACACACTTAGGGTTGATCAAAAAACATAGTTGCCAGACTTGAACGAGACTCCGACTCCACCTGTTGATGAACCAAATTACCCAGCGCATCAAGTGTATCCGGATTACGGATACGGGTATGAATCTCCGTACGTGCAACAAAGTGGATACGGTGCTGAGAATGCACCTGTTGATGAACCATATTACCCGACGCAGCAATCGTATCCGGGTTACGGATACGGGGGTGAAGGTGGATACTGTCGCAGCCCCCGACCCCTACCCAGGGAGCCGGGGTCGCGAGACTCAGAACAGGTGGTATCGGTGTTTATTAATTTGGCAGCGCAAATGAGACATCAGGACCGTAGTTAGAAAATATTTTATCAGAGTAAAACACCACACTTTTTATAATAATAAAACATTGGGATAAAATCCAAGTTCATTTGACAGTACGTTTGTAGGGGTAAACCCTAATTATTGAAAACAAAAGCTCCTTTTTATTTAGGTAACTTTTATAGCCACTTTTCCAAGCCTTCAGTGCTCTCCAGCTGGCTTCTATTGGCTTTCACATATTGTTACCTGAAACGCGTTTTAAAAACATTTTGTCAGCAAGAAATACTGGTGAGTGCATCCCAGTTTAATCAAAACAGTTTTATCATTTTACAGTATCGAGAGCGATTACAATGTTTATATCTACTTAATTACCACCCATCGTACTATCAATCCTGACCTGTGGTCATGCTACTACTCACAGTGTAGTAATAAGTTATGTATACAAAACCCCAATATACCGATAATAAATATAGAATACATAGACTCAATCACTGTTAATTATACTTTAAAATAATTGAGGTTTTGTAAAAACAGTTTACAAAAATAAGATGTACTCACATTGTTTACGTAGGTAATACTAAAGCTTCCTGGCAGCGTCGATGGATGGAAACGCTGAATGATTATGATTGTGAAATCAAATATCATCCAGGCAAAGCGAATGTAGTCGCTGATGCTTTGAGCAGAAAGGAAAGGGTTAAACCCATTAGGATCAACGCCAAGAGCATTGAATTGAAGAACAGCTTGAATGAAAGGTTGTTAGCCGCTCAAAAAGAAGTCGTATTAGAAGCTAACTATCCGAATGAGAAGTTAGGCATAACTGCTGAACAGTTATCGTATGGCAAGGATGGAATCCTAAGATTGAATGGACGAATATGGGTTCCAATCTATGGAGGACTTAGGGAAGTGATTCTTCAAGAAGCTCATAGCTCCAAATACTCTGTTCATCCTGGCAGTGATAAGATGTACCAGGATTTAAAGGCAAATTATTGGTGGATAGGTTTGAAGAAATCTATAGCCACTTATGTGGCTAAATGTCTGACGTGTGCACAGGTTAAAGCCGAACACCAGAAGCCGTCAGGTTTGCTGCAACAGCCTGAACTTCCCACTTGGAAATGGGAAATGGTAACTATGGATTTTATCACTAAGTTACCAAGGACAAAGCATGGGAATGATACTATTTGGGTTATAGTAGATAGACTGACCAAGTCAGCCCACTTTTTGCCTATTAAAGAAACCCACAGCTCTGACAAGTTAGCTCAGCTGTACGTGGACGAGATTGTATCTCTCCATAGAGTGCCAATATCTATTATCTCCGATAGGGATACTAGATACACGTCTCAGTTTTGGAAAAGCTTTCAGCAATCCCTAGGCACTCGTTTAAACTTCAGCACTGCTTATCATCCTCAGACGGATGGGCAAAGCGAACGTACAATTCAAACACTTGAGGATATGCTTCGAGCTTGTGTCATTGATTTAGGTGGAAGTTGGGATGATCATCTTCCGTTGATTGAATTTTCGTACAATAATAGCTATCATTCGAGTATTCAAGCTGCACCTTTCGAAGCTTTGTATGGAAGAAAGTGTAGGACGCCAGTTTGTTGGGCGGAAGTTGGAGATGTCCAACTAACAGGACCTGATATAGTCCTGGAGACGACAGATAAGATTGTGCAGATAGGGAGCGACGGGATGGTGGTGGTGGGTGTCGGTTATTGTGCTGGGTATGTCGGGTATTTTCTGGGTAGGGTAGGGAAGTAACTACGGCGCCAACAAGGGGAGGTGGTGACAGATTATCACGGGCTGCAATTCGGCGTGCCTCGGCTTGGAGTTGATCAACGACAGTCTCCTATAGAGGAAGAGACTGGTTGAGGATGGAGGCAGCAGTGTCGTATTCGCTCGCTAAACCACGGACCAAGTAAAGAATGCGCTGGATATTGGTGAGAGGGCAGTCAACCGCAACAAGTTGATCGGCTAGTTCCCAGATTCTTTGACAATAAGAATTAAGATCCGGCATCGCAGAGAGGGTGAGATTAGTGAGTTCGTGTTGAAGAGCGTTGGCTCGAGAGCCTTTGTTGTTCAAAAACAGGTTCTCAACTCGCTTCCATGCTTCATAGGCGGTTGATTTTGCGACCAAGACACGTGCAAGAAGGTCATCGGAAAGAGTTCTGTATATCCATTGTAAAACGATAGCATCGACTTTCTTCCATGACGGGTAATCAGCAGCTTCTTCATCAGGAGCCGGCGTTCCGTCGATATGATCCATGACATCATATCCGGTAGCATGAAGCGTGAACAGGTTTACCCATGATGGGTATGACACCTTGGTACCGTCTAGAACACGAACTTTGTTCTGTATGTTCGTGACCATATAAACGGGATGAAGGGATTGAGGTGTGGTTGTTGAAGAGCTAGAGGATTTATCACCCATCGTTGGACAGGGGATGGAAAAAGTGATCGGAAACGGTGAAGGAGGACGGTGACGGCAAGATCTAGATCTTGCCGGAATTTAGAATGATACCATGTTAATTGTAATATTCTCTCTCGATGCATTACAGAAGAATTACAACTCTTAATATAGAACCAAGATAAGCTCCTAAGGAAGTTAACTATATACCCTATTAAATTGCTATTACACAGAGATATACAATGTTGACTACGTGATTTGCGCCACTAATTGGTGGAAGGTTGACCGCGTAATATTGGCTTAACAGGTAGCACGTTCGTAACATAGAGTTGTGTTTGAAATTGAAATGTAAACCACAAGTGATACGCAAACATAGGAGTCCTACGCAGTACATAACTAGTGTGTGCGTATGAGTCATACATGGGGATGAGTCCTGCACTTGCATTTGTGTAGTAGATTTGTTTACGTTGCTCTTAACGTCTAACCGCATCATACATAACAATTCCTGGAACTTTCAAGTGGTATCTGAGCAAAAGAAGTAATATCTACTTGTGTTATTGATTAGAAGTGAAGCTTTCGGCTTAAAACTTCGTTTATTTTGAGTTTTAGAGCATTCTCACGATTGAAAATTGTCAAATTCTTATCAGGAACATTCTATTTCATTCTTGTTCATTATCTCAAAAGAGTACATTGAAAAACATCCCAAAACACATCAAAAATGACAAAATTCAGCTTGGTGTGCTCCAAAGATTTTTTTGGCATAAGAGTAGTATGCGTAGAGGACCTAGAACGTTGGAGTAGTACGCGCGTAGGACTTAGAACACAAGAGTAATACGCATCGTAGGACTACTACACTTATACTAGTATGCTAAGTAGAACGCATGAGTTGTACATTGACCAGATGTTATACGCATTGACTTTACTTGAGGGTGGTATACGCGCGCTGGAGTGACTTGCTTGTAGTTTTTGTAATACGTTCTAACGTGTTAAAGTGCTTTGGAATTTTGTCTAAGTGTTTGTGAAAGTGTTATTAAGATGGAACACCAATACGACGAATGGGGGGCATTCATGACAAGGACTGTAGGGCAATCAAGCAACAGAGTTCAAACACTAAATCTTGACAACATGATGGGAACGAACAATAAGGCCCTGAAGCTGCTAAAGATTAAAGATTTTATGGGGTGGAAAGAGAGAAAAATGTTTAGTCAGTTACAACAAGCTCTCACAAACGACGTGTGTAAGACCCTTGTTCATTTTATACAATATTTCGTATAAAAGCGTGTTTATACGATTACACATACATATGAGAATACGAATTTACTAAAACATTTTAACATTTTGTATTTATAACGTTGTTTAAACGTGGCAACTAAAATAATGCGGAAGCTTGATTCTTGATTGTGTTCGGTTCTTTGATGTGCTTGATTGTCATCCGGAGTTCCAAGTTATACCTGCATTTCATAAACCATGAAATGATTAGTTAAACGAGCTTAAAATGAGTTTAGAACGAGTCCGGATACGAAAACGGACAAGAAAAATGAATTTGCCAGCTTTGGGTTCTCACGCGGGTCGCGACAGAGACACCCTCGTCTCACGCGGGCCGCGTCTTATCGTCGCGTGTCGCGACGTGTTTCCGGTCACCTGTCGCGTGGAGCGGCAGGTATGATTTTCCAGCGAGTTCAGGTCTGGGTCCTGCATTTTCAGCAACACTAGATTTTACGGAAATGGCCATAACTTCTTCGTTATTAATCCGTTTTACTCGATTATTTTTCCTACGTGACCGTAATTTAATTCTCCATCATATGGAGTTAAAATATAACATCTAACTTCACAAAATTTTAGACTTCAAGCTCTTGGCTTAAAGTTCAATTACGACACTTTTTGACCCGTTCGCGGTTTCATCTAATAAAGTTATTTTTGGCCCTTGTTTCTTTTGTAAACATATTATTATGATTATTTCCTATTGTACAAGGTTCAAATCACAGGTTATTACACATTCTTAACCCGTTTCGCTAATACTTCTATTTTGACCCGTTAAGGGTATTTATGCACTTTTTAAATTTAATTTACGTCCGTTCCTTGTATGCATCATAATTCTACCCATCCATATTAATCGGTTTTCCACCACCACTATGATTGTGATGGATTTAATGTGATAGGCAATTTATTACTAGTTCTATCCCTCAAATATGTCATTTTACGGAAAATACTCGTTTCAACTCGTTAGACACTAAGGTCCCATATCATCCCTTTTTATACTTATCCTAAGGATTTAATCTATCAAAACACTTATTTCTAACAACCTTCAAAGGTCGTTTACCCGATTTACCCATCAAGGGCATTTTAGTCAACTTTAGCCCCTCATTTATTACGAAGGGCATTTGCTACTAATTTGACCGAAAAATGTATGTCTAACCACAATCGTATTTATACGTACCTGGCTCGAGTCAACCTAGTGACCCGTTTCGACACCTTGCTTTTATTACCGATGTTCTATGACGGCGCGATTACCAAATTACTATTCGCTCCTGTAAACACATGACTTGACAACCACATTAGTTGGTTTCGTCAAATGGCGTTATTCCCACCATTTGGTCCGTTCGACCTGTATAACCCAACATTTTCATACGTAACAAAACATGGGCTTTTATTACCAATCACACATCCGACCCATTTCGGATTTTCTCACTAGACCCCTTTTTTTCTAAAGTCATTTCTTATATTTTTAACCCATTCGGCTTACGCTATGGGTATCCTTTGAACTTATTTTACTTTAGTCGATACTTGACTAAATTTCCATTTTTACCCATTTTCCCATTACTAGTTACGCTAAAAGGTAACTTTAATAAAAACTCGTTAATTCTTAACCAATTCGTGACTAATTTACCATTTTGCCTCTTTCACCATTAATCCTGGTTTAAAACATTTTTTTATTGTTTCCGACTCATTTCGTTTCGTGTCGGAACCCATGATTCGAACCTAATCCTTTATTGTATTCATCGCTTATAAGATAAACACATATACTACAAGTGGGTGTAAGTTTTACTTACCTCGCATCCGAAGTACGTTTTTCCTTCTTATTTGCTTCGTTTGACCCGCTTCCTTTCCAAGCCTCCACCTAGCTTGTCAAGCGTCAAACTATCATCATAATTCATAAGACGGTTAGTTTAGTTATTATCACATACGACTATTCCATCTTACAAACTCTATGTCGGAACTACTATTCGACTTCAATGTTGGTTTATTTGACTTTCGATAGTCAACTAACTTCAATCATATTATACACACAATAAGTTCAATCAACATCACGTTTAGAACCCATATTATTTCGTATTACACGTAGTTACTCAAGTTAGCCGATTACGCGTTTCTTTCATAATTTCATTATGTCAACATTCATTCGGGCATTTTAACAAACACCTAATGTGCATAATATTACTTATTTACTAACTAGTTCATAACTAGTTATCTTTACCAAGATTTACATCAACACATTCAAACCTCTAAGTCTAGTGTTCATGAACTACATCAAGAACTTATATCATAACCTCAATATTCATCAATCTTACATTCTAATATGAGTGTTCATCATATTAACATAAAACCCACTTAGCACACAATAGGGTAATTACCAAATCCCTAGTTTTGACAACAATTCATCAAATTTTCTACTAGGGTTTGTTTCTAAACCAAGATATAATCACAATAACACTCATAGATTCAAGATTCATTCCAGAATTTCGTTTATGATTGTTCATCATAATCTCAAAGTATCACTAAATCATAAATTTCAACATACCTTGTGATCCCCACGACTAGGTGATAGTTAATACGTGTTCATGCATCCGATTCGGGCTAGATTTGGCCTTCAATTTTGTTGATTTGTTGAAGTTAGGGCTAAAGCTCCATGGGAGCTTTCTCCTGGTCTTACCCACGCATGCACACACACACTTGTGTGTGTTGTGTGTTTTTTTTTTTTAAGTTTATAATTTCAATTTCAAGTTACCCGACTTTGGTCCCTCGTGTTTGGTTAGTTATTAATTAGATCACAACCTAATTTTTTTCAATAATATTCCCACTTATTAACTAGGTTTAATATTCCTAGTGAACTTAGTTGGTTCGGGAATATTTATGACTAAGTTTATTTTAGGTCCCGTTAACTCGGGCCTTTTATCCTTTTTATTTCCTTAAAAGCTTTTATTCACCTTTTAGTAAATATTAAGATTATTTATTTAAGTCCTAATATTCACCGGGTTAAATTTTACCACTAACGGTATTTTCCCCGTCTTTAGTATTAACGGGGTTTAATTACCAAACCCGTTTTCGGGGTGTTACAACATGTTACATCTATTGAAGAGTCATAAGACGTCAAAGTCTTTATGGGAAGCTTTGTACAAAAAGTATTTTGGAAATACCAATATGATTCAAAGTAAAAGAGCCTTGATAAACAAAAAAAATGAAATTTTTACCTACTTGAAAAATGAGACTCTACATCAATTGATCGAAAGATATTGTCATTTGTTGGCGGAGATGCATAAGTATGGAATAGTGAAGACTAATCTGGAAAAGAATATTAAGCTTGCAGATGCATTGCAAGACAATGAGTGGGGAAGTTTCCTTATTATGGTTAAAGGGCAAATGAATTCAAGAAGTCTGAGTGTGAGTGAATTCACCGGGAAACTTAAGGCTCAAGAACTAGATATCCGGAAACAAGCAAAGATGCAATCCCAGATAATACATCAAGATGCCACTTTGTACTACAAGAATGAAGGCTCTCTTCAAGGACCGAAAATTTAAACGGCTTTCAATGCTAATGCTAATTTGGGAATTTTGAACAAGTATTATTATATACTTGTGCTAGATGGATTAGGAGGGTTTACATATTCTGCAGTGCCTATTAGTCAAGAGGTTTCTAATTCAAGTGGGAGTGAATGTGTTCGGAATTTAGGGATATATTCAGATTTACCAGACTTTTTGCATCTCAGGCAAAGTCAACAAGTCAACCACAACAGTATCGGCAGAGTCAACCACAAATACTACAGATACAAACTAGCTCAAGCCAAGGTCTACAATGCAATGTTTCAGTTAATTTGTCAAATCTGCAAAACTCGTCAAGACCAAATGCTAAGGAACACATGGCGTTACTTGCCTCTGTGTTGTCATCATAGGAATGTCTCGTAGCTGGAAAGATCGGGAATTACAATTTGGTGAAGGAAGATTACGACCAGATTGATCCTGAGGAGATGGAGTTGATCGACATTCATTGGTGCCTAGCTAGTGTGATGAGACATGCTTAAAGGTTTATGGATATAACTAGCAGAAAAGACTTGGCAGGGGAGAACGCGAAATTTAGTTTTGAATGTGTAGAACGTGGCCATTTCAAACGGGAATGTAACAAACCAAAAGCGGAAGGAAATCAATATTCGTTTGGTGGGAGAAAAACCTATTATCAAAAGGGTTACCAATATCGCCCACAACCAAAGAGTCAAAACCATAATCAATCGTCTCCAAGCCATGTTATTCTGATTGATCGTTCATCTTCATCAAAGCAAAGCAAACAACATCATCATCGATTGATAAAGCATTGATGGTAGTTCAGGGTGATGAAGGTTTCAACTAGAACAACGTGGTACCTAAGCCAAAGGGAGTTGTGTTTATTGTTGAAATTAAACCGACACTTAATGTCGAAGAGGAGACAAAAACTGAATCTTTGGAATTACAATTTTTAAGATCTGTGTTTCCTACTGCTTTTGTTGAAAATTTTGCAGGGTATTTTACTAAAGGATTGCAAATAGCTGAAGTTAAAAATGCTGAAGAAGATTCTCAAGTTTCATCCATTTTATCGGGATGCTCATCTGAATCAGTTGAAGATATTGCTCAACATGCATTGATTCTTAAAGAGGTAAAAACAGATTTTGAACATGTATCTGAGGTAAAATTGAGTATGAATGAGAAAAAGGTTTACAATGATATGCCTCCTAATTGTGCGAGATGCATAGAGAAGGAAGGTAACTTGTGCGTTGTCTTTTAACTAACGAAATTATAGTGAATGTCTTTTATGTTTCAAATTGTATACAGGTGGTGTACATCCTTTTGTTGAAACTCATTGACATTTTAACGTTAAGTCATGTCATGTGCCACTCAAATGAGGGCATATTAGTCATTTTCGCTAAACAAATAGAACAAAAAATAAGAACTAATATATATATATATATATATATATATATATACACACACATATAACAACAAAATAAATTCCATTTACTGTTCTTTTTCTTTTGCAAAACCACCACCTCGAGGAAAGCGTAATTGTTGGCCTCCACACTCATTATCATCTCTCTCTCTCTCTTTCTCGTCAATACCACCATCAACTACCGTCATCACCATCATTATAAAGGTTGTTCTCAACAATCCATGCCTACCAACAACAAAAACACTCTAATTTAAGTAAAATCTAACATCCAAAATGATCATTGTGCCCTCATTTGAGTGGCAAAAGACCTAACTTAATGTTAAATGCAAAATGAGTTACAACAAAAGGACATCGCTTGTATAGAATTTTAAACACAAAGGATATCCGCTGTAATTTCGTTTGTTAAAGGACAACGCCTTAAATTTGGTTGAAACTTAAAGGACATAAAATACAATTTACTCTAGATAATAAGTAAATATGAACATTATACCCTCATGTGAGTGGCACAAGTTAAAGGACAACGCCTTAAATTTTTGGTTGAAATTTAAAGGACATAAAATTCAATTTACTCTAGATATTAAGTAAATATGAACATTATACCCTCGTGTGAGTGGCACGTGTTAAGACTTAACAAAAAAAATTTAACTAGGTTAGCGCAAAAGGACACCACCTGATGAGAAACAATAACATAAAGGACGTAAAACGTAATTTCGTTAGTTAAAGGACGACGCCTACAATTTGGCTCCTACTTAAAAGACATAAATTGTAATTTAGTCTTTTCTATATGATCTTTTATAAAAGGGAGATAAGATTTGAATAATCACACATTTTCTCAGTTGACCGATACTAATCCTAACTGAGAATATCCTTGCCATCGGTCACAACTTTCTAATTATTTTTTTTAAATGGACACTGTTAAAGAAACTTAACCCAATTAGTTTTTGTTTTGTTGGCGTATATAATTTTTGCTGACGTGAGCATACAAATATATTATTTTTTATGACGTGTGCATAAAAAAAACATTTTTTGCTGACGTGGACGATGATGTCAGCAAAAACTATCTGGATTAAGTTTTTTTTTAACCAAGGACCATTGAAAGAAATAGTTACAAAGTTGGGACCGGTGACAAGGATATTCTCAGTTGTGATTATTATTGGCCAACTATGGAAATGTGAGATTATTAAAATCCAATTTCCCTTTATAAAATTCCGTATAAATCGTTGAAGCGTGTTTATTTTAATCTATTATTCGATGTAAGTTTCGTTTAAAGTTGTAAAGCCGCAACACATGATTTGAAGTTAAGGTTTTGTCTTTTTTAATGTAAATTATTGAATATTACCAACGCCCTTAAATATTCAATTATTTGTATCCACACTTACTTTGACGTAAATTTTTTGATGGTTTGGAGCCAATTTAAATAAAAAATGACTTGGTCTATCGTCATCTCTTTCAACAAAGATCTTCCCAACGGTTTCTTTTTTCGTTTCTAGAAGTCATGACATGAATAAACTTTTAGACGATCCTTATGAATGTTTAATTTTCATATCAAACATAAGAAATTTATGGTAGTATCTTTTTTTAATGACAAACTAACGAACTTTTAAATACTCCATTATATTAAGTATGAGAGTTGAAACTTTACTGTACTAATAAACTAAAAGTTCTTTGTTATTTATCTAAGTGGCTAATATTTTCTATTTTGATATTCAACTAATTCATTTATTAGCCTATTTAAATGGTTTTAAATTATATTATGTTCTTCTTTCTGATTTAACTTTTAATAAAAAAACAAATGTTTAAAATGTTTTTTATATAAAAACAAATTATATTTTAATAATCCAAAGTATTATCTTATGGTTACTATTAATACATGCTGGTAACATGACCAATGACGCGTTTAACTTCTATTTTTGTTGCCAAGTTCAATCATGCTATCTCTCAGTAAAATGATATATAAAAATATTAATACTCTATCTTGTCTCTTTAATTTCCAATAACAACAGCAATACTAAACTTTTATTAGGTTTGATTATTACTATTGTTTTAAAATTCAACTTTGAACATTTAATTCAATGTCAATCCATTAAACCTCATCAACATTCAACAGCTTTGAATATATTGTCCTGCTAACACGATGTCAATCCATTAAACTCTATATATATTGTTCATCTTTCATCTTCGATTCCTTCACCACCAAGCAAAAATATTCATGGCCTATTTTCAGAAATACGTGATTCTCACGCTTCTACTCCTTTCAATCTTTTCCATCAACCAAACAGTCAAGTGCGATGATGATGACGATGGTAACTTCACTATCTTGTTTTTGATCTTAAACTTCAAACACCCTTATAGTTTCTTTGTATTTTTTTTTAAATCTATGTACATCTTCTTACTTTACCTAAAATAATTGA
Source organism: Helianthus tuberosus (assembly GCA_030545235.1). Classification (NCBI taxonomy): domain Eukaryota; kingdom Viridiplantae; phylum Streptophyta; class Magnoliopsida; order Asterales; family Asteraceae; genus Helianthus; species Helianthus tuberosus. Next base: position 8,316 of record JARYGA010007270.1, on the reverse strand, counting down.
TAAAGAATTACGATGTGGCAATTTTGACTCATAAACCTTTCTATCGATTTCAATCGATGAGGCAATTTAGGTTATGTGTTTTCTCTGTCAGGTCAATTGGATAAAAAAAAAAAGTTTAGCAAGAAAGAAAATGAATAAAATGAAATGATGTTATGTCCACTTTCAAACACTCATTTAAAAGATTACACATGTTTGTGTAAAGGGCCCCCCACTCGAATCCTCCGCTCGAGTCTAAATTTCCGTATGCCAATTCAGACTCAGATAGCGGATGCCAAATCATACTTCATATATCCGCCCACTTTCCTACATTATAGGTCTATAGAGGTGGCAGTATAACATATTAATGATTGAATTTGGATTTTGTCATGTCAAAGAGGTCGTTATTTAATTTAGTTGAAAAAGAATGGTTTAAATAAAAAAAATCGCTAAAAGAACTTCTCAAACATGTTAAACGTGTCCTAAAGTCTAATTAATGTATGAATAGTTGTTAATATAATGTGGGAAGTACAAAAATAGTTAAACCCAACTTAACCTTAGCCTATTTCTACATGCGCTTGGCCATCCAATCTTTCCACCGTGATTACATCCAACAATTATTACCATTTAATTAACCTTTGTTTTTTTAATTGTTACAGATCATTTAGATGAAGAAGACATCCTTCTCGCTGGAATCAATAGCTACAGAGCAACCCTAAACTTAACAGCTCTAATTGAAAATGAGCGAGCTGAATGCCTAGCTGATGAAATCGCAGACCAATTTAAATACCAACCATGCACAAACACAACTGGCTCCAACACCGTACCTGGAACCGAACCAGAAATTTTCAATTATCAAAACCTTTTACAGAAATGTCATTTGAATGTCAACAATACCAGAGATGGAGTTATTCTTCCTGCTTGTGTTCCAAATCTTGACTCCACCCTAGTACTTTCCAACTATACTATGTCCCGATATTCAAATTACTTAAATGACACCAAGTATACTGGAGTCGGGATTGGTTCTGAAGACAATTGGATTGTCGTTGTGTTGACTACAAACACCCCGGAAGGCAGGTTTTGGTAGTAATGTTGTAAACTAAATAAAAAGAAAGAAGAAGGGTTCCGATTTCAACCATTTGTATTTTATGTTGTCTCCCTATTGGAGCTATTAAATAAAAGACTACCAAAGGGCTTCTAGCCTAGAGGTATCATGTGTGTAAATTGAACTATTAAATAAAAGACTTTCAAAGGGCTTGTAGCCTAGAGGCATGTGTGTAAATGGTTTGAGTTAAATTTGATAAGTTTTTAGTTGATGAATTTTTATATGAAACCTAATTAATTTATCTTTTAGTGATGAATCTATATTTTGTGGTTTGACATTGAACCAGTTCATTAATTTGCCAATTTAAATTGTCATTCATAAAAGATATAATTATTTTTAACTTGTTGAGGTAATCACCAGTTAAGTTTTAAAAAGTTTGTTACTTAATTAAGATAAGTTTTTCAGGATAACAAGATATGTTTGTATACAGTCAGTTTTGGTCATCTTATTTAATGTATTTTGGTGATTAGAGGTTTTGGAACCATTAAAGAAATTGTTTTATCAACTTTAGAAAATAAAAACTGATTTCTTTTCATTATTTCAATTAAACGAGTTCATTGATTCTCTTATACGACGAATAAAATCAGGAATAAATTTTAAATAAATTTCTTCTAACAAAGTAATTTCTATAAATATTCGACGCATAATCTATCTCTATCTATTATAATAAATAAAAACTTTTGTGGGACAGATGTCGCATCCTTAGCCCATCCTATTTTTCTTTTCCCACTCCTTATTTCGGGTCAAGACACGCTGCTCCATCTAAACCCGTTAACCCACATTTGCCTTTGAATTTTGAAGGATTCTTCGGTTATCATGTCGACAGTTGTAGCAAGAACGAGTGGATACTTCACCAGTGTGGAGGGCAAATGAGTGGTGACGTGGCGGCGTTTCATTAGTGGGTGGTATTTGGGTTAGTTTTGATTGTTTATGACTTGTTTATTTTTTTAAAACGCTCCGTTTTAAGCCCTTCTCCCAGGCTTTTTTACAACGCCCCTGTTGACGTGGCTGCCATGCGGCGTCTAATAATGATCAAGATACTTGATAACTTAAATTGTCTTTTTGCATTGTGTTGTTTTCTCTTCAAGAGTGGTCTCAGGTTGGAGCCTGTTTTACCTTTAATGAGTCAGTTCTTGGAGCTCAAAATGTACCAATTTTCTGTATACATGGTTGCGCTTAGATGTCTCCTCACTAAACAACATGGAAATGTGAATTTAGAATTCCTTGAAAACTTTGAACCTACTGATTGAAGCATAAAAGTAAAAATATATTTTTTTTAGTCTGGACATTTATTTGACTGTTATGTTTTTTTTCACTTGTCAACAAACAGGATGGAGTTTTAAGTCCTGCTGGCTATCAATATGAATAAGGTTGAGGTTTACCAAGTTTTTTCTTATAATAATAATGTAATTATGTGCCAAATGAAATACTTATATTAGTTGCTTCTGTTTGCGTTTCAGCAAAATAATTTCTTTAAAAAAAATGTGATTATACTATAGATATATGGGCCAAACTATCTGTACACCTTGGTTGGCTATCTACACACTTAGGGTTGATCAAAAAACATAGTTGTCAGACTTGAACGAGACTCCGACTCCACCTGTTTGTGAACCAAATTACCCGGCGCATCAAGTGTATCCGGATTACGGATACAGGTATGAATCTCCGTACGTGCAACAAAGTGGATACGGTGCTGAGAATGCACCTGTTGATGAACCATATTACCCGACGCAGCAATCGTATCCGGGTTACGGATACGGGGGTGAAGGTGGATACTGTCGCAGCCCCCGACCCCTACCCAGGGAGCGGGCGTCGCGAGACTTAGAGCTGGTGGTATTGGTGTTTATTAATTTGGCAGCGGAAATGAGACACCAGGACCGTAGTTAGAAAATATTTTATCAGAGTAAAACACCACACTTTTTATAATAATAAAACATTGGGATAAAACCCAAGTTCATTTGACAGTACGTTTGTAGGGGTAAACCCTAATTATTGAAAACAAAAACTCCTTTTTATTTAGGTAACTTTTATAGCCACTTTTCCAAGCCTTCAGTGCTCTCCAGCTGGCTTCTATTGGCTTTCACATATTGTTATCTGAAACGCGTTTTAAAAACATTTTGTCAGCAAGAAATACTGGTGAGTGCATCCCAGTTTAATCAAAACAGTTTTATCATTTTACAGTATCGAGAGCGATTACAATGTTTATATCTACTTAATTACCACCCATCGTACTATCAATCCTGACCTGTGGTCATGCTACTACTCACAGTGTAGTAATAAGTTATGTATACAAAACCCCAATATACCGACATAAATTATAGAATACATAGACTCAATCACTGTTAATTATACTTTAAAATAATTGAGGTTTTGTAAAAACAGTTTACAAAAATAAGATGTACTCACATTGTTTACGTAGGTAATACAAAAGCTTCCTGACAACGTCGATGGATGGAAACGCTGAATGATTATTATTGTGAAATCCGATATCATCCAGGCAAAGCGAATGTAGTCGCTGATGCTTTGAGCAGAAAGGAAAGGGTTAAGCCCATTAGGATCAACGCCAAGAGCATTGAATTGAAGAACAACTTGAATGAAAGGTTGTTAGCTGCTCAAAAAGAAGTCGTATTAGAAGCTAACTATCCGAATGAGAAGTTAGGCGTAACTGCTGAACAGTTATCGTATGGCAAGGATGGAATCCTAAGATTGAATGGACGAATATGGGTTCCAATCTATGGAGGACTTAGGGAAGTGATTCTTCAAGAAGCTCATAGCTCCAAATACTCTGTTCATCCTGGCAGTGATAAGATGTACCAGGATTTAAAGGCAAATTATTGGTGGATAGGTTTGAAGAAATCTATAGCCACTTATGTGGCTAAATGTCTGACGTGTGCACAGGTTAAAGCCGAACACCAGAAGCCGTCAGGTTTGCTGCAACAGCCTGAACTTCCCACTTGGAAATGGGAAATGGTAACTATGGATTTTATCACTAAGTTACCAAGGAAAAAGCATGGGAATGATACTATTTGGGTTATAGTAGATAGACTGACCAAGTCAGCCCACTTTTTTCCTATTAAAGAAACTCACAGCTCTGAGAAGTTAGCTCAGCTGTACGTGTACGAGATTGTATCTCTCCACGGAGTGCCAATATCTATTATCTCCGATAGGGATGCTAGATACACGTCTCACTTTTGGAAAAGCTTTCAGCAATCCCTAGGCACTCGTTTAAACTTCAGCACTGCTTATCATCCTCAGACGGATGGGCAAAGCGAACGTACAATTCAAACACTCGAGGATATGCTTCTAGCTTGTGTCATTGATTTAGGTGGAAGTTGGGATGATCATCTTCCGTTGATTGAATTTTCGTATAATAATAGCTATCATTCGAGTATTCAAGCTGCACTTTTCGAAGCTTTGTATGGAAGAAAGTGTAGGACGCCAGTTTGTTGGGCGGAAGTTAGAGATGTCCAACTAACAGGACCTGATATAGTCCTGGAGACGACAGATAAGATTGTGCAGATACGTGATCGTCTCAAAGCTGCTAGGGATAGGTAGAAAAGTTACGCAGATAAAAGGCGCAAACCTCTGAAATTCGAGGTAGGTGACAAAGTGTTACTTAAGGTATCACCCTGGAAAGGGTTAATGCGTTTTGGCAAGAAGGGCAAGTTGAGCCCAAGGTACATAGGACCATTCGAGATCATCGAATGTGTCGGAACTGTAGCTTACAAGCTAAATCTGCCAGAAGAGCTTAGCGGGATACATTGTAACATTCCTATTTTTATATAAGAATTATAGGTTTGGTTAAAATTTATTAACCACTAGTAACTAGTAACTAGTTTATTTTTAATATAAATATTCAACCCAAATAGTTTTAAACACTATTTTAAATATAGTTTGTTGAAATATTAATTGACATGTATATGGGTGACATTTCTAATAAAATAAAAGTATATAAACTTATTAGACATGTAGCTTACGGGTAAGTCGACTGTTAAAAATATGAAGTACCTAGACGGGCCTAGTGACCGTCTAATAATTAAAAATACATTGTATTTAGATCTACTCCGTTTTTAATAAAACTTGGTTCAAAATGTAGATACAAATATTGTCATTCTAATGACATATCTATTATTTTATAAAACGTCATATTTTAAAAGTTATACGTGCCAAATAAGTGAATCAGTTAAATTAATTATAATATAATAAAATATATATATTTGAAAGTGAAACTAGTTTCGTGTCCTCTCTCACATATTTCGGGTTCCCTTATTTTTTTTATATATAAATAATAATAATAATAATAATAATAATAATAAATAATAATAATATAATAATAATAAAACAAATGGCTACATATGAAAGAACTGTCATGTCCCATTATTTCGTGTCTTATATATCTGTATATAATAATAACTAAATTGGAAATCTAGAAAGTGGGACATGTGTCAGACATAATATATGCTTTCAAACACTACCTACCTGTCCCATTTAAATAAAATAATATTAACTTTAAAAACTAAAAGAATGAATCATGCAGTACACGTATCTATGACAATTTGAAATAAGGGCAAGTGTCCTTAGAGCATTCTCATCCAATCCATCAAATTATACATACATTCCACTAAAAACAACTCCTATATCAATATATTTTCACTAAAAACAAATACTTTTTCTCTCTCCTTTTCAATTAAATAATATTATCATCACATTTTTCTCTTTCCTTCACTCACAACCACTTTCAATATATATTAAAAAAATTATACTAGGTGAACAGTGTCCCCCCAAATATACAGATGAACAGTAACATTTTCTCTCTCCTCCACTCACAACCACTTTTTTTACCCTTTACAATATAAAAACTCACTCTCACAAGTTTTGATGGATTGGATGAGAATGCTCTTAGTAGAGTAGTCTTCAATCTACTATAAATAAGAATGGAAGAGCAGTATCCAAAACTGCTTCAATCTCGCCAAACTTCCCATCTCTCTCGAATTCTTTCTCTCATTAATATTCTTTTATTTTTTATCTAAATAATAATAAGGCTCTGGCCCGTTTTAAGTGTTTTAACTCCCGATCACCGCTACCCTTTCCGATTGATCTGAGCCTCATAACGTATGTCAGGGCTCTTCCCGACTAAGTTGTTGGGATTCGGTCTCGGGATATCGGGACAAGGTTGAATTAGGGGTACTATACTTAACACAAGTACATTATATATATATATATATATATATATATATATATATATATATATATATATATATATATATATATATTTAGCTCAGAAGTTATAACCAAAATTCTACCAGGAGGTTTTATAGTTAAACCCTAAAGTTAAAAAGTGGGTCCATTTTCTTTTCTTATCGTTTTATTCCCTTTTTGTCCCAAACCATAACAACTCTCATCAAAACTATTATTTTCTTATTATATATATATTATATTTTTTACAAATAAGAAACCCTAATTAAGACCCTAAGTAATCCTACATAAACCCTAAAATTTTCAGAACAATCAGAATCAGGACCCCTAAAACTCAGGGGGGTATTTCCCATTCGATATTATCATCACAGTTTTACGTGTAATTCGAATTTAATTGATCTGTCGACTCACCAAGGCTTCCAAGACGCGTGGCAACCCTATGATAAAATGTGACCCGTCGCGCCACGCGACGCAACCACATGGACCCCTCGCGCCACGCGAGGGGGTCAATTTCTCAGTATAAATAGAGGGGTGTAGGACTTGCAGTTTGGCGTTGGAACGACGATAAAACTCAATTCGTACACTGAGTTATAGTCTGATTACTACCAAACACACACATAAGCCCGAATTCTGCCGCAAAGCAGGGTAATAACTCGATCGCTGCTACGATTCAATGTCCGATCGATTGAAACTATCCAATGAATGTTAAGTGATATCCTTTGTCATTAGTCGTGATTCCGACAGGATGTTTGAGTACCACCCGAACTCGGGGAATACTCTGTCATTCGTTGTGAATCCGATGGATGTTTAAGTAATTGCACTTTGTCATTTATCGTGAGGGTTTTAATCTCGCGAGTTATCATAAATGCTGTATTAGTTACTTACCTAGTTCGTGTGCATTAGGTTACAAGACTAATCAATAGGCTAAGCTCTGCCTGTATAAATCTGCATGCTTATAATGTGAGCCATTCTCTTTTTATCAAAGTGCTTTACAAAACTCTATTTATTTCAAAGTTATAATTACAGGGATTAAGTCTTTGGAATCACCAAATTACAGCCAGTATGTGGGGTTTTGTATACATTACTTGATAATCTTTGCCATTGGACAAACGGGTGGCCAATGGTGATACATTACTTGATAGTCACAGATCCGGTCGAGTGCCAAATACTGTGGGTAGTTGGTTGATATATAGAAACAATGTAATCACCCTTAATACTGTAAATTATAACAAACGTGTCATTTTAGTAACTAGAATGAACTCACCAGTATTTCCTGCTGACAAAACCTTTTTAAAACGCGTTTCAGGTATTTACAGTAGATTGGAGTAAGAGATGGATACGACACTGAAAGGCTTCAAGAAGTGGCTTATTTTAATTAAATAAAATTAAGAAATATTGTTTTATGTAATTGGGTTTATCCCTTATTAAAGCTACCTTTGTAAAACATGGGTTTATCCCATCTATTTAATAAATAAAATCCAGTTTTTTCTAAACTCTGATATTTTTCCTAACTCACGGTCCTGATGAAATTTCCGCTGCAATATTTTTCAAAATAATCACCGGTACCACTTGGTTGTTCGCGGCTCCCGATTCCGTTCAGGGTGGGTCGGGGGTCGTGACATACATAATGTATTCCACATCTGCAACTTGAAGAAATGTCTAGCCGATGAATCGCTAGCCATGTCACATAAGGATGTACAGATATATGAGAGCTTAAAGTTTGTTGAAAAACCTTTGTCGATCGAGGATCAACTGGTTAAGAAGCTTCGAAGGAAGCACGTGCCGATTGTGAAGGTAAAATGGGATGCCCGTAGAGGCCCAGAATACACGTGGGAGGTAGAATCCACAATGAAGCAGAAGTACCCTCATTTATTTCAGTAAATCTCGAGGTCGAGATTTATTTTAAGGGTAACACATCGTAAAACCATGTCCAATATAATAAGGACACGTGTCATGGACTTTAAACGTGTAATGGATTGATCTGGAAGGACTAAAATTGTCAAACAATGTAAATATGAGAGTAAAAGGATCCAAAGTGT